>RJWM01008769.1:0-71240 GCA_004363535.1 Dasyprocta punctata
GAATATTAAAGTCTTTCAGAAGATTTGCTGGATTAAGCCTTCCCTTTCTCTCTTTTCTTCCTTCCTTCCTTCCTTCCTTCAGGAATGTTAGGATATATATGTACTTTATCTTGTCATAAGATTTCTGTTCTGATAAAATTATAATTGAAATGAATTGAATTCTCAAGTAATAATTTCTGTTTTGAGAGGTGCTAAACATATTTTAAAGCTCACTATACATTACAAAACAGACAGTATTCCTAATCCAAAAGTATAATAGATCTTATAAATGACAGTCATATAAATATTTGCAAGTTACCTGTCTCTTTATACACAGCAAAGTATACTTAGCATTTTCTGTAAGATAAAGAGTTGTTCTATTCAACTTTATTGGTTATGCATAATATATCATAATACTATTTTCTGTAGTGTCATTGATACTGGCTTTGTAGTGAATTTCTCTCCAGAGAAGACGCAATTTCAATGAGAAATCAGTCATCCATATACATATATTTTCCACATAATGAAATTTTGTGTGCATAAATATAAAAATGACTCATGTTGCTTAATGAACTTAAAATATAGCAAAGTATATTATTGTGCATAATTGAAAGAATTTTCAGGTTTTGCATGAAAATATTTTAGATTGATATGATTTTATGGTTTATAAATTATTCTACATTTTAAATCACTGTGCTTGCTCACAATATTCAATATATGATATTCATACACAAACAAAAATGAAATTCCTCAGAAAATAGTATCTTATCAAATAGTTTGTTATTATAAAGACATTTGTATGGTTCTTCATAGGAAAGTAAACTTTCACTAGGTTTATAGTATGCGTGAATTTTAGAAATCTTTGGATTCTTCCAGATAGTAAGAAAATGTTGGCTTAATATAGCATCTGATAATTTTCAGATTAGACAGAAACGCTAGAGGATTCAAGTGAACTTTCAGTTGCATAAGCATCCAACTTCATCCTTACCATGATAAAGCAGAGTTCCTCAGGAATTGCATTGGTGAATTTTGAGCTTGGACCACATTTTTAAGTCACTCTGATGTACTGAACCCATATGTATTTTTGGAGGATATACCAAAGACAATTCTCTGCATGTTTCTCAAATTCATTAATGTACTTGGCAATAATCACTGAGCAGATTTTGTGGCAGGAAGTGTCTCTTTATCTGGGATAAAATAAACCATTTTGCCATGATTACAGCGTCCTGTAGAAGGACACCTGAGAGGATAAAAAGCAACTAAAGCTAAATGTAAATAGCATCTCTTTCCATACTACAGTTAGGAATAATTACCTTAGAACTTAAAATTATAAAAGAAACAAAGCCCTTCAAGGACTTTTACCCAATACAGGTTGCACTCTCCAAATAGCTTTCAATCTCAGGAAGGACATTTACAGGCAGGCTGGACACCTGCAAATGATACTGTGAGCATTAATCCTGACCTCCAGTAAGCAGGGTTGGTCCCGGGGAACAACCTCAAAGAAAAATGTATGGTGCTAGCCTCCCTCCTCCTATTTCTTGCAACCATTGTCCATACCCAGGGGGTTAGAGTTTCCTGTGCTTCTGCCCCCGCACTCAGCTCACAGGCACTCGTGCTCCCGTGGGATGATTTCACCTTTCCAGAGCTGTGTGCAGGTGAACAGTTTCTTCTTCCCATTGTGCAGGGCAAGCTCACTGCCTCAGATCTGTTCAGTTCAGTCAGTATGGGGAATACTCCCTTAGGTTCCCTTTTCATTAAATAACTATATAGAAATGAATTTAGATTATATTCTGTAAAGCACAATAATGGAAGACTCCAGGAAAAAGTAGATAGTAGTTGAATTTACCTTCAAAAATTTTCTGGTATCCCTCTCATTTAAATCTTATTCTAGGCTGGGCATGGTGGTGCATGCCTGAAATCCCAGCACTCAGGAGGTTGAGGTAGGAGGATTGCCGTGAGTTCAAGGCCAGCCTGAGTTACAAAGTGAGTTCAAAGTCAACCTGAACTGTGTAGTGAAACTGTCTCAAAAAGATGAATAAGTAATAAATAAATAAATAAATAAATAAAATCCATTATATCCTCACATTGCCATTTCAAATGCTATTTTCCTCATTTTCTGTTTTTATAGAGAACTTTCCCGTTTATGAAGCTAAACTCTGTGTTATTTCATCGAATAGAAGACTAACACATTGCTGCAAATTAGTTTTAGACATTATCTTCCTAGGTGCAAGTTACAGATACTGTAAGTCAAATTGTTGTTTATTATATCAAAATAGTTTAAAATTTTAAGTATTTACTATTGTTCAGGTATTATCATAATTAGGTTACATATACTGCTTCATTTGTCTTTAGCCCTAAGGAGTTCTCCTATACCTAATGGGAAAGATAACCTTTACATCTATCATTCTCCTTTATCAATTGAAAAAATGAGTGAAAAGAGAGACACTAAACAAGGAGACTGGGAATGAACACAAGCACTAAAGTCAGAAACACTATGCATGATTTCTGGGGCACATCACCTCCCTTGTTAATTTTTGGAGTATCAGCATTTATGTGAGGGCAATGCACTTGTGCAAAGGAATGAGCAAGTTCCAAAATTCACAGTGTATGTGACAGCTAAATCTAGTCCTGTGGGTGGCACTCGAGTCTGCAACAGATTGAGTGCATAAGACTAACTTATCGAAACCACAAGCCAACAAGAAACAGGCAGCATGATGTCTCAAAGTCACTTCCATGAAAATTAACCAACTAATAAAAACATGTAGTCATTAAGATTAATTCTCTCTATAAGATTAGAAAACAGTAAAAGGACCTAGAATACAAATTCACTACCTGAGAAAATCAAATCGTAAGATTTTCTCTATTAAGTGAGGTAAATATTAACAGTATCTACTTATAAGAGCTTTCTTATTGTTATTGATACAGCTTTTTCTAACACATTATGATCCCTAATAACAGCCAAGAGAGGAATTAACTTTTCAAACATAGGCACAAGAATACTAGCTCATTTGTTTCTTGGTCAGTGGGCGCTTCTCTACATGTTTATTGTACATAATAACATTCCTGTTATGGTATACCACTAATTTATTGTCTTCTAATGTATTTTTCATGTGTAGATTCATATATTCAATAAAGAAATTTTGGGATATCAGGGTACATGCACTATTCTAATTTTCAGAGGAATAGTCAGAAAGGAATGAGAAGAGAGCAGAAGAACAAAACCTTCAAGACAATACTAAATACCTGTATTGTTCCGTGGTTTGTATCACCACTAATCAACATGAAGTAATTGCAGTCATTTAAAAGAGAGTAATTGAAACTAAGAATTACCACAGAGATAGAAAAATATAGAAAATAAAGTTGTGTTCTGTGATCAGCAAACAAAATTCTGTGACCACTTTTTCTCATTGATTTTTTTCTGCATTAAGTTATGCTCACTTATTCTCTTTTCTTTTAAACTTCTTGTGAGAAGCTTGAAACTAGAATTTTCAACAGTGGATTATTTTTCCCATTACTCTTCATTTACAGAGGTAAATTCTAGATAGGGTTAGGGAAACAGTAATTTAATCTTTAGTTAACCATCTCTGAATGCAAATAACCAACAGACTTTTTTTCTCGTATTAAGTATGTCTAGTTCTTCAGCAAATATTCCCTATGATGGCAGTATATGTATGAAAAAACTATAATACATCACTTTGGTCTCTCATACTTAAAATCAGAATAGGATGAAGCAAAAGTGCCAAACAAATAGCAAGTCATAATAATGAGTCTTCAGTTATATTTCTCAGATGGTTTAGAAGCACCAATGGTTCAAATCAATACTTCAGAGGTGGAAAGACAACTGTGTTATTAGGATGTGAAGAACAAAATGGGCTTAGTGAAGAAGTGGAGCTTCAGCTTGTTTATTCATAAGACTGACAAGATGTCGACAGAAAAAGACAGCTCTTTGAAGAAAAAAGATACGAGAGTATTAAAGTGGCAGCATGGATGTTGGAGTGTGCACGTGCTGAGAACAATGGGGATTCTGCTGAACAATCACTTTATTGAAACTGTGTTGGAGAGGCTGCATGCTATTCAATTTTTAAATGTAATAACTGTCATTATTACCAAGCTCTGAGCTTAAGTCTCAGTCACACATGCTTTGTCTTAGTAGATGCTCAGTAAAAATGATTAAAAATAAATAATTTTGTACACACATACCCAATTTGGAAGCTGAAATCAAGAAGTTGAGGCCCAGGGCAAGTGAAACAATTATAATTTCACCTTGGAAAAATAGAAAACAAAAGATTATCTTACAGTTTAATTGAAGTGCTCTCATTATATAGAAAGTTAGATATGATAGCAATCATTCATTTACAAAAGTATTTGGGCCTCTGTTATGGTCAAGAAACACATTCTCATAAAATGTATGCATAGGACACATAATTCATAAGACCAATATTAGAGATACACCCTTATTAAAAAGGAGCTACATACACAGAGTACATCCATGATGGGGATGGATAATAATGAAGAATGATGATCATTTTTTAATATAGTTTTTTTATTTTAAAGAGAATAAAACCAAGCAAAAATAAAACAGAATAAAGCCAATAAAAACAAAATAGTGTAAGTGATACAGGGTTTCAGAACAAGATATTAGGAAATCAACAATGGCTACCATAATGCCTCTGATTGTCTTTCAAATAGCTTCCCATACCATGATAGAGTGATGATTATTATGTAGCCTAGTGAAAGAGAAAAAGAGATTCTGCAGAGAAAGAATAACATAGAACTATAGGTACAAAAACTGGAATTTATGAAACCACAGAGAGTTTAGTATTGTTGGCCAAAAAGTAGATGAGAAAAAGAATAAGATAGACCTATAGGAGGAAGCACAGTTTGTCTTCGGGAAACATTTCTACAGCAATTATTCATTTAAATGCTTCTGTAGGTCTGTGTATAGCAAATGAGAGATCAAAAAAGTGGAGAATCATGAGAATTTGAGTCAGACAGTGATAAGCTGCATGACTAGCATGAGAGTAGAGAGAGACTCTATTTAGAAATCACATAATGATGGTCTCCACCAGGGCCGTCATCAATCTCCTTGTTAAGCCCCAGCCACCACAGACATCCTGACTTGGCTGTTGTCTCTCCTTGGCCAACTTTTCTCCTGCATTTTCATTGCTAACACTTACTAAATCTTTACTCAAATAATTTTTGTCATGAAGCATACCCTGAAAAGTCCATTGGAAGTTTTACTTCCCTCGCCCTACATTCCAAACAAGTTCTCATTACCTTGTTCTATTTATGTTAGTTTACAGCATGTACTAGCTATGGGTAACTAATCTATTACTTTTTTTTAGGAAGGGAAGTATTGTTTTTCAAAGTAAATTCAACCAGAGGAATGCTAGTTCATGGTAGATACTTAGTAAACATGCATTTAATAAATAAATGGGACAGAGATTGCCTGCCAGGTTTAAGAAATATTGAGAACTGATGAATTGCTGGGTATGATGACTAAGCGAAAGAGAGGAATTGCTCTATTTTCCAGCATGGATGAGTGAATCAATTGCAATTTTCTTAATCAAGAACTAGATTGCTGTGGAAAAACAGATAAGGCAGAGCTCTGTTCTGAAATGTTGAACTTGAAATGCCTGGGGGATATGCTGGTGAGATGACCATTTAGAAGCTCAGAAAAGTACTTGGGGTAAGAATTAGGAGTCATCTGATTATAAGTGATTAAATGCACTAAACTGAATAAGACAACAAGGAAAATCACCAGTGGGTAAAGGGCAGAATTATAATTAATATAAATTCTTGGTTACTTTTCTTGCATTGCTGAGACAAAATATCCAACACCCAAAGTTAAAAGAGGAAAGGTTTATTTAGCTCACAGGAAGTAGAAATTTCAGTTCATAGTTGGCTGATTCCAAGGCAGGGTGGCATAACAGATGAGTATCAAGAGGAGAAACAGTTCATGGCAAGCAGAAAGAAGTAAAGCAGCATGCAGTGACCTTCTGTCCTTTATGTCTTATCTGGGCTATCCACCCTTAGGATGGGCAGCACTCACACTCACAGTGGGGCAGCCTTAATCCTAGCATCACACCATGAGTCAATCTCAGCATTACATCCTTGATCTCAGCAGCACACCCTCTAGATCCAGCCAGCTTGGAAAAGTCCCACCTATGACCACATGAGATTTTGGGGACCATCTGGATATGAGCCATAATAATAAGCAATCATAGATTAGCAGTGTTACAAGTAATAAAGTATCTTTCTGTAAGTTGATTTGGGAGAATAACCAACTGCTGACACAATATGGACAATTCTGAGAGGGGATACAATTAGTTTGATCATCACAGTAAACATAGAACATCTTATAGTTAAGTTAGTACATCAATAATTATCTCAAGGGCTTCTAAAAGACGTACTCCTCCGACCACCTGAGGCTTGATGTGGATTTAGTGGTTTCCCAGTTGCTCCAGCACAAGGTTTACAAGTCCTGGAATGCTTTATATCCTTCACAAGGAATAAGACTCAAATTCCTAGAGTGTAGTTTTCATTAAATTATTTTTGTTTTCAGTTAATTAACATTCAATTCATGAAATTTCTTAAAATGATTGGAACTCTAGGATCATGTAGCTGTGTTCTTGAAGACTATTTCTAAAGCTTTATTGTTCTTAGAATTGACTGGATTCATTTCATGAAGCCATATAGTTTATTTAGGGTTAAAGATAAAAATAGAAGTATATTGCTTAACCTTACATTTTAAAAATCATTAATTCTTTAGTCCAGTGTAATTTTGTGATTTGTTTGCTCCATATATATGTATACATAAAATATATATATAAATATATATACATAAAAAATATATAAATATATATATGTAAATATATAAAATAAAACATATGTATGTGTTTTCTGAAGATCAAGAAGCAGCCTTAATGATTTGGTCAAATCGCATGGATTTAATTTATACTAAAAGAACAGTCAGGCTTAAAACAGGACTTAGTTCAAATTCCATACGGTGAGGAAATTCCCTAAATTTAATCAGATTTAAAGATCACTCTCAAATACAACATATCCAGTACGGCTTCACTGAATTAAAAGATATAGACTGATGAAGATGGAGATCTGGCAATTATGAAGAAAGTAAAAGTATTTATAATTATTTTGAAAATTGATTAACAAAATATAAAAAGAAATATTCCAAATAAAAGTTTTGATTAAGTAATTTTATTTATTAACATTTAAGTGTAACTAAAGTTAGAGTTCCTAGAAAGGAAAGTAATACATTATTAAAAGAAAATAATCAACTTTGAACAAATTATCAGAGGACATGAGACAGGTGACAGGAAGATTAGAACAGATGGAAGAAAGGAAAATTAGCAAAATGCTAAACTTAGTATATGGTTAGAAAGTAAGACTTGAGAAGAAATAGCTCCACAGGTATTTCTAGTTTAGCTTTACATTTAAAGAAATCTAATGTTGGGAATTGCATGCTATTATTCAGAATATGCAAAGGTTTCTCTCCAAACATATTATATTAACTGAGGGATAGCTCATCTTTGAGGTACCTGCAATTTTAGTAAATTCTTATGTTATTTACACCAGGTATGGTGGAGCACAACTGTAATCCCAGCACTTGGGAGGCTGAGGCAGGGGGATTGCTGTGAGTTTGAGGCAGCCTGGGCTACAAAGTGAGTTCAAGGCCAGCCTGAACTGCATAGTGAAACCTTGTATCAAATAACAAAAAATAAATAAAAAATAATAAAGCTACTAGTTTTCTCCATTTTCTCCTCACTTACAATAATGTCCAAATAAATAGAAAAGTTTTGGTGTTATGGTTTAGATATAGACTGGCCCCCAAAGACTAATGTGTTCAGAGGTGGGGCTTTTAGAACTTGATTGGAGCATGTGGCACTATTCACAGCAGTGGATTAATCTGTAGCTGAATGTGCAGTTAGAAGGTGGGCCACGCTCGAAAGTGTGTGATCTGAAAGGCTACCATCACTCTCCCTGTCTCCTGACATTTTCAGTGAACATTGCCACAATGCAGTATATATTCAAAAGGAAGAGAAGAAACGATACATTAACAAATGAATTTAAAGTAAATGAATTTTTTACTGGTGTTCTAGGCCAGAGGTCTGACTGGAGGAGACCAAGACATTCAGCCTATCCCACACACCACTTCGAGAGAGATGAAAGTAAAGAAAGCGAGGTGCTTTAATATTCAGTGTGAAAGATGCAGATGATCTACCAGTAGAGTTCTAAGTCTTATCTTCACAAAGCTTCCATTGGCTCCTGAAAAATCCACATTGCACTCTGGTTCCACTGTAAGCTTAGTAGTCCCCACCTGTAGGCAGGTTTCTATCATGAGGTGACTGACCTGAGCCGCTCACTGTTTAACTTACTCATCTGTTGATGTTGTCAGGCTTGAAGTGAGATGAATGAGGTTGGGTAGATTTAGGGCTAAGGAACTTTGTACGGCCAGTTTTTAGACTGATATTCCTTAAGTGATTAACAAGTCCTTGGGCAAAGTGGAGAAATCTGACACTGATTTAAGATAGCAAAAGAGATGGGTGAAGAGTAGGGCAAAGGCAGCCTTCAAATCCCTGCTGCACGTTCACTGGAAGACCTATGACGAGAGCATTAACATAAGTACATGACTTCAGACTTCTAAGATTAAATATAACAATAGAATTAACAGCTAAAGATTCCTGATATTTTAGAGCTTTGAAGCCTCTGAACATAGAATATTTGGCAAGTACTTTAAAACATCTGAATACTTTTATCGCTGCTTGCTGCTGGAATTTCTTTTATATTGATCTGATTTGTCAGGTCAAAGACTAATAAATGGAAACCAAAGCACCAAAATGTTTAATTCTGTGTCATTTTCTCAAAAAAGAAGCAAAGGGTACAATGAACATTTTTTTTTAACTATATGAGGTTGCATAAACTGTCATCTTTTCTCTTCTGCATGGAAAATATGTCATAAGGTAGAAAATAGAAAATAGAGAAGTAGAGGAAATATGTCATAAAATAAGAAGTAGAAAGTCTTGTTTATATATTAAATATCTGCCTAAAGACACTGCAAAAGATATAATTTAGTTACTGAGTTTAAAATTTTGACATTTTTATTCAAATAAAAGTTTTCAATATGAACACTAAATATATTTTCTGTCAAAGTGCATGATCATGAAAAAAATACATTATATTCATGAACGTTTCGAAACTAAAGAAGGAAGACTGTTCGAATAATCCACCCCCAAAATCAACGCTATACCCAAGAATAGTATGTAAGTTTCTTAGCCATGTGCACTATTTATAAGAATGCCAAACCATTTACAAAGTTTTAGTTCATCTTTTAGTTTATATAAGACAGTATAAGAAATACATGAAAACAAATTTCACGTAAAGTATGAATATTGTAACAATTCCTGAATCACTTTTCATCCCAATTCTACTCTTCTTCCCTCAAGTTCTACCAACTTACAAACAGAAATTGCATAAAAGAAGCTTGTTATAATTTTAATTCATATGTAATTAGCTAAAATATTAATTAAGGCACAATTGACATTTTTATATTTTTGTCTATTGGTTGCTATTAAATCTCTAGTACATGCATAGTGGCTGATATACTGATACACAGTAATATCTCTAGAGATAGTAATATCTTTCATTTATTTAGATATTAACTGTCAACACAATATTATAATGTTCTTGATATTAATTCCAAGGAACTAAAATTTGCATTATCATTATTCAGTGCCTTTAGTTTTGTATCTTAGATCAAATTTATAATGAATTATCAAAAATGAGATAATCGTCCTGTGGAATTGTGACTTGCAAGCTAAAAGTTCACCCTTTTCCAATTTTATTAATGCTTCTAAGCAACAAGAGACTCTTGAATTAGACATAAAGAAGATTTTACTACTTACAGCAATAATCAGATCAGACATTAACTCTTGGTAATAGAAGCCCTATTTCCAAAAGATGTTCTGAAAGAGAGGCAGATAAAAACTACTCATGTAGTAGATTGAACTCTGAGAATACTCATTTCTAAGCATAGATATTAAGTACTTCTGTTCTTCACTTTTGAAGGAGGAGCTCTCTTCCAAGGTTCTAAATAATCCTACTCTTTGCTTGGAGATAGGTGTTACGTGGTATCTTCCAAGGATCTTTGCCTTACTAACGTCCTCAAAGTGATTTTCCAAAACAAACCAAGTTAGTATTTCCAAGGACATTCAGAAATGTGAACTTATACAAAATTTTCTAATAAATATCACTTAACCATGACCTATTAAAACTTGTAGTTTCTATTTTCCATGTATGAAAAGTATATTGATTTCGTCCCAGGACTAAATTAATTGCTTTGTATGTTTTAAGTTTGGTTACTTCTAAATGCCTAGTATCTACTGCACTGCTTGTCATACTGATACACAATTGCTATATCAAATAATATCTCTTGAATATTTACATGAATAATTTATTCAGTTATAAAGTTTGTAAAGGTCTGAACAAAATTGCATGTGACTTAATTTCTGTCAATTACGTTAAGAAATAAGTATGCAGAGGAGCTGAGATCATTACAATGATTAAGGAAAGTTTTTATCCTTGCCCAAATTTTTATGCAAACTCTAAAATTTGCATTCCTTGTTTAAAAAGCAAAATATTTTGGATGATACATTGGCTATTACCTACACAGTAAAATACTACAAGATCTTTCACAGTAGCCCAGTATTGAGGAGAAAATTCTTGACCATAATGTAAAATTTAAAGAATAAAGTTACATTCATATGTTTAAGTTTAAATCAAATATTTATGTTCAAATAATTCCTTTTGAATTATCTGTAATTTGGAACTCTGAAGAGGGAAGTTTTTCAGGAGGCCTAAGATGCTGGGCATTTTTCATTTACTTTATAATAAATGTTTGAACACACAAACACACAAAAAACATAATAAAAGATATGGAACTAAGATAATCAAATCTGGTATGGGGTTCCAGAACATATAACTTACAACAGCATAATCTTATAGCTAGTAATTACTGATAGCATGATCTTTCTCTCTTTTATTTGGCACTGGGGATCGAACTCACAATCTCACACCTGGCAGGCAGGCGCTTGAGCCTGCTGAGCCAAACTCTCAGCCCTAGTTTTTTGAGGCAGGGTCGCATTATGTAGCTCAGACCGGCCTTGCACTCGTGTTGTAACCCAAAGTGGCCTCGAACTCACAACGCTTCTCCTACATCAGCCTCCTGAGTGCTGGGATTAAAGGCGTGTGCCACCATGCCCAGCAGCATGATCTTTCTTAAACAAAACATATTTTCTTCTTGCTCTCTTATAGAAACATTTAGAAAACTTTTTCAATCAGCATAATTTTAAAAGTACAGAACATGTGATAAGCCATCTAATCGCTAATGCCATTTAGATACCATAATATAATTTCACTGAATTGCTTTACAGTTATTAAATGAGAGAGGCACTCTGGTTCATTTTTCCTGATCTTTCTCCCCTGTCTATATCTATAGCTAATGTTCCATATCTTTAAATTTTCTATTTCTCAAAAGCGTGTTACATATTAATTCCTCTGGATAATCTTCCTTAAATCTTCATCCAAATAGTAAGATCTCCAATGCTAACCTGTGTATTTTTCAATCTCAGAACCTGTACTATAATCATTACTGATCTCTTTGCTGTATCCTTTCTGGAGTATTAGTTACTTGTGTCTTTAGCATTTATTCCAATTCTCGGAGTACCAGAAGTGGCCAATATTTATGAAAGAACTAAATAATAATTTCATGAATATTTGTTAATAAAACTAATATACTGTTAACATTTACAATTTTTGTTGCCTATTTATTATAACTCCTCTTGATCCAAGAACTTTTACTTGATTTTACAGTGAAAGTTCACGATTACTTTTCTTACTCCAGAAATGTGTACTTTAAAAGCATTTATTTAATATTTACTAGATCTTTTCCAAAGACAAAACCGCATGAAGGCTGCAAATTAGACAAGAGAAATGCTCTTTGAAGAGAAGACTGGAGATACGAAAGGTAGGTTGGTACAGGTATAACACAAGAAAATGCTAAAAAGTAAAGGAAGGGTTGAGAAATATATTGAATGCTTTGTTCACATTACAGTATAAAATGTTTCTCTGACATAGTGAGAATGAGCACTAGATTGATTTTTAAAGAGTGCTGTTAAGAAAAAATTTAAAAATTGACCTAGAACATAGATATTTTATTTTAATTTAAACATAAGATTGCAAATTTACTGTATAATTTTACTTTATGGTCAAGAATTTTCTCTTGAATATTGGGCTACTGGAAAAAGTCTTGTGCTATGTTATTGCACAGGTTGTAGCCAATGTATCATCCAAAATATTTTGCTTTTATGAAAAGAATGCAAATTTTAAAGCTTGTATAGAAATTTGGATGAGGAAAAAATCTTTCTTTAAACATTTGAAAGACCTCTGTCCCCCTGCATACTAATTTCTCCATCCAATCCATAGAAATTCAGCCACATACTTGTTCAGAACTTTATAAGCTTTATAACATCTATCCCTGCTTTCAATCATATTTTGTGGACTTATAGACTACTTGGCTTTATATAATTATAATAAAAAACAGGTTCATATCCAACTTAACAGTCACAAACATTACACTGTTCAATAATTTAGTATTTTGACCTCAACTAAGGTAGCAAAGAGAGAAGGCAGCAAGTAGGGAGAGAAAAATGAGAGAGAGAAGAGACTAAATATTTTTTGTATGCAAAATCAATCCTTACAACATGATGATTATTAAAAAAGCATTATTAATTGATATAATTGTAAGATCACAATGACCAATTCTAGATTATAAATATTTTGTCCATATAATTTCTAGTTATAGTTCTCTATAAATGAAATTTAACATTGCTATTATAATGTCGGAAATAACTATTACTTCACCATAACATTTTGTCCATTAATCTACCCATAATACAAGATCCTTCATTACTACATAAATTTCAATAAATTTAAGTCACTGAAATCTATATATGTGTGCAAAAGCCAAATTATTTCACCATTGCAATGTTTAACACTGGGTGGACGAACATGTAATATTGGTTAAAAATCATAAATAATGACTTTATTATTGAACTTCAAACATTCAAAAATATTTATAATCCAAATAGCAAAACTACATGATAGATATAAGTATGCATATTTTGTAGATGACAAAACTGAGAAACAATTTAGTTAAGTAACTTAGATCAGACAGACGCTTCCAACTACTATTTTGCATCTAAATTTTGCAATTTTACTAAATACTGTCACTTCTTGAAAAGTTTTATGCAGAAACTTAAGGGTGTTACAAACCAAACCTATTAAAATATCAAAGCAAAAATATTAAATAATATTGTACTGAAATTAACTAAGCATAATAGAAACTTTCAGTTCAGCTCATGAAGGATTAACAGCTATAGATACTGCTTTCTGGGAGTGATTCACTAGAAATCTGCAGAGAGTATGGAATGAAACAATAGTTTTTAGATGACAAACAGTACAGGATGGAAATGCCTGTAAAAAAATAAGCAAATGGAGTAGGACTTGATGGTTGCTGACCTAATGCCTAGAAAAATTTTCTCAGGTTATAGCACAATGAAAAGAGATTGGGATAAATTACAGCAGGGGAACACAGATGTTCCAATTTTAGAACCCTTGAATTCACAGCTGAAGTAGACAATGAGTTCTGAGATGCAACAACTGTTTTCTAGGTTTTGAAAATCAAAGTGTTTTGCTGAAAGGAATAAATGTAGACTGAACTTCCAAGATCTCCAGAACAGACATTTTCAGTTTTGTTGATTTATTTGTTCCATTTTGTTGTTGAGTAGTACTCAAAGCCTCACGAGGCTGCCAAAATGCTTCTGCAGCACAACAGGGTTAGAACTATTTCATCTTCTAGTAGCCAGAGAGACAAGAACTCATAATATATGGAATTTGTATAGAATCCACAAAAGAAATATGTCTTATTAGAAGAGGTAAATTGATACAAGTATTTGGGCTGTTCTGGACCTACACTATCAAGTTCAATAAAACAAGGCAGGATAAAACTGAACCATCTTATCTATGTGGTTAGCAAAATTCAACACTCTTGAAAAGTATGTAACACAACAGCACAAATAATGTAAAATTCACAGTGTCTGTAATCCGTTAATTATTTCCAAGCATGCAATGCAACAACTTCTGCTTCATAATCAGGAGATAAATGCATTCAGGGAAATATACCCAAGATGATCAAATTAGCACAAAATGATCTTAAAATTATTATGTCTTATAAATATGCTCAAAGATACAGATGACAGATGAACATAATGTGAAGTCAAATATATAAAAAGCTTCAAGTGGAACTTACAGAAACAAAAAGCAAAATTTCTAAAAGCTTTCATCTTGATTTCAGTAAAAGCATATTATTTATTAAAAGCACTATAAAGAAAAGATCAACAAATGATGGCTTAGCAATAGTAAGATAACAAGAAAAACAGAGATCTTCTGAAAACAGAAAAGGATCAAGCAATGGAGGGAGGGAAGAGGAAGAAGGAGGTGGAAAAAATTAAAATGGTATGTATATGTAGCAGCTCACCAAGAGGACTATAATCATCATGTACTTCAAACATGCACAAATAAATAAGAAAAACTGAAGAGGAAAAAAGTAAGATAAAGTGATGCACCAACTGTAAGAGATCCAACAGAAAAGGACAGTCTTTCATTGCACTTTAGATCAATATTAAATCGTCTAACACACAAGAGTAACGAGTTCCAATAAAAAAGTTGGAAAAGAAAAACTTTTAAAATTTATTCCTGCTGGGCGTGGTGGCGCACGCCTTTAATCCCAGCACTTGGGAGGCTGAGGTAGGTGGAGCGTAGTGAGTTCAAGGCCGGCTTGGGCTACAACGCAAGCACAAGGCCAACCTGAGCTACATAGTGCGACCCTGCCTCAAAAAACTAGGGCCAGGAGTTTGGCTCAGTGGCTTAAGTGCCTGTCTGGCAGGTGTGAGGTTGTGAGTTCAAATCCTGATGCTGGGAAAAAATAAATAAATAGATAAATAAAGTTTATTCCTGACATTTTGTAAATTTGTTTTAAAACTCTAGACTGTAAACCTTAAAAGTTTAGAAGCTTAAAAAACAAAATACAACAAACTAACCAAAGTATTATTTAAAAAATATCAAATAAACAGAAAATTTCTGAAAATCAGTTACAGAGAAAGACTTAAATAAGGAAAAAAGATACAGAATATACACAAAATAATAGAGATGAAAGTGGCAGGAAATTACTGAAATTATTGTTAGAAATTACATCTGTCATAAGTCAGTTGAACGGCATTTTCGAAGTGACAAAAGAAGTCCAAACAGTAAACGATAAATTCAATACATAGTGAAAATATTTTTCAAAAATCAAAGTGAAATAGTTTTCCTGGCCAAAAACAAACAAACAAACAAAAAAAACCCAGAGATATTTTTATCAACATACACGCTACATGTACTGTTAAAGGGTGAGTCTTCTGGCAGAAGAAGTAAAACACTAACGTTTTTATCTATGAAAAAGAATAAAATGCACCAAGATAATTGAAGTGTTGTATCAGTTTTAGTCTCCTTGAAAGATGATTATGAATTTCAGTTCTGTATGTAAGGTGCTTGGAAGGATCTTCAGTCCCAACAACAAATAAAAACTGAACAAAACAAAGAACTAACAACTCTTGTTAGGCCCATAGGAGATCTGAGATCATAGGGAAAACTAGTGCTCTTTCTGGCTGGAGAGACGCAGGTGAATACGGAGAATCACAACAGAGCACAAACTCAGGAGTGAAAACCTCTGCAACACGACATGAGGTTCTGTCTCACCCAGTTTCACTAACCTAATAACAGCCATCTGGATGCAACAGTGCCCGAGTGCCTAAACTGAAACCGGCAAATTGCTGGAAGTCAGAGAGGACCAGCGGCAAAGTAAACGCTTCCTGGAAAGACCAGTCATAGAGAGGCATTGAAGCTTTTATGAGTTTTATAGCAGAAAGAAAAATTCTCTCTCTCTCTCTCTCTCTCTCTTTTTTTTTCCTTAGGCAGAGGAGGGAAAAAGGAATCCTTCTGAATTGGGCAATTTTATCTCCTTAAAGAAGGTCCTCTCAGGAGAAACTGTCTCCCCAGGGCCTATTTGTCGGGTCCTTAGTCTACTGACCTGGGAAAAAGTAATACCTGACTCCACCCCACTAGACTCCTCCTGTCCCAGCTAAAGAAGAGGCAGAACAAACTGAGAGGCACATGTGAAGTCCACAGGCTCACTAAAAGTCGACAACTCAATCATCAAACTAGAGAACATGTCACTGCCTAGTACGAAGCTACTAGAATCAAGAGAGTAGCCTAGTTACGAGGACAAGGGAACAAGATATAGAGTTCAAAAACAGACATATACGTGTAATTTATTTTTGAAGATATTGCCCATATAGTTTATAAGAAAGAATAGTGGTTTTTGGCTAATTATGTAGGAGCATTGAAATAAAGCAAAATAATTTTTAAAGAAAATACTGTAGCCTTGATTTGGCAAGTAGTTTTTCATCAGAACCCAAATAGAACAAACTATAAAATAAAATGGATGAGTTGGATTTTGTCAAAATTGAAAATATTTGCTTCTAATTAATTACCTTTAAGGAAACAGGAGAGCAATCCTAAATGTTGCTTAGAAAACATTGGATAAAGTGCAGGATCTAGCAGTATGATATAGCTAGATTACAAGAATACAACTAATTCAATAAAAAAGGAGAAAACAATTTAATAGCCACTCCACAAACAAAAATGTAAAAATGGCAAGTAAGCACAATTAAACTTGTACACCATTATTAGGCATTAGGAAAAAGCATGATAAGTCATCACATGTGCACTTGAATGGTTAAATTTTTAAAGACTGACATGACTTATATATCCATGGTAGCTACATACAACCTACAGACAGTACTAGTGGAAATAGTTCACCCCTTTGGGAAATATTATAGGTAATGGTTGACCAAATGAGAAATGTTATATGAGTGTACAGATGCAAAGTGTTAGTTTGTAAAAGTGTTCTTTAGTTCTACCTGGAAAAGTCATGTTTAGAATTGAGCATATAACTCCAATGTATATATGTATATATATTTTTTCAGAATACTTTTACATCAGTTTAAAATTTTGGTCAAAATACACTAATTTTCATCTCTTCTTTTTTAAGAACTTAAAGTTTACTGTTCATACAGAATGGTTCTACTGCCACCTTGTCATACAAAATTTTATACAGAATTATATATTCTAAAAGAGCAATCTGAGAAATATGTGATTCCTTATTGCTTTAGTTCTTTATGTTTATTCTACTATGATGTAATTTGTGTGAACATATATTTTATATATGATCATGTAATTGTAGTTCATTATATTACCAAAGTCTTAGGAAATTGTAATGTTTTTATATTAAAATACCACTAGAAAAAAATTTATAATTTTGTCTTAAAAATTCTGTCATGTCTTTTACTATCTTTATTCTCTGCATATTCATTTTTTTGCTCTCATTATTACTATTATTTAACATGTATTTTCCACCTTTACTAAGTGGCTGAAAATTCTTTAAAACTATAAGCAGAAAAGAATGATTTTTGTCTCCTGGGAAACTTAAAGAGTTACAGACTATTCATTATTAGATAAGAATTCCCCACTTGCCAATTTTTGACGTGAGCAAGACTTAGTGTAATATAAACCTTACTAGTTCTGGACATTTTTCAAGATTGTTTACAAAAATTTTTTTTTAATTTTGTTTATGTTCTTTTTTGTTTGTACATGTTTCAGTACATAATGACTACACTGATTGTGAGGAGTTGGTACATGTATATAACACATCTTAATGATTACAAGTTTAATATATTTTTACGTAAGCAAAATAGTTGTTTTGTGATTTTTCTATGTGAAAGAAGTCATATCATCCTTCTATAGTTTGGATGTTAAATGTTCTCTAAAGGCCCGTATGTTAAAAACTTGGTCACTGGCGCATGGCACTTTGGGGAGTTAATGGAACATTTAGGAGGTATGGCTCATGGGAAGGTTGTGATCTTAAAAAGGATATTGGGAACACTGAATTTGACTTTACAAGAGAATTAAGAATAAATTACAAGTAAGTATGTTAAAAATCAAGTAGAAAGTCACAACTCTCAATTTTCTCAGAAAATCTAACAATATGCTTTCATTTTTTCTGTCTCCTTTTTGGTTAACTTTGTAAGGAAAGAGATCTATATTACAAAAGAAAACATGTCTTAACCAGTTTGTCAAAACGTTTTCAATTTCTAAATAATGGATTTCTCATTTTTAACACAATGTCATACTTGTATTTATTTTATTGACTGAGAAATTAGCAATCAGAAGTATTAATCCTACGAAAGTCATCAGACATCCAATAAGAGAACACATGAAAATGACATGAAACATAGACCAACATAAAAGAATGACAGTTTTATTCACCTGATGGTCTAGGGAAAAATCATTTAAAAAATAGTTTAAAAATTTCAAATACATATACATTTTTCCTTTTATGTATACATTTTTCATTTTACTTTCCTTTATGAAAAGTAAACAGAAAACAAAACCCTACTGAAAACTTCAAGTTAGACACAGACTTTATAATGAATACAGAAAAAGCTAAATATATAAAAATGAGTTAAACTGATAAGGAATGATATTCACATCATAAATCAGAACTATTTTCTTCTCCATGGGTTTTGTCAAGAGAAGGATGGGTTGTAGAAATGTGAATATAGAAATAAACATTTTTTATTTTAGATGACAACAATCTGTGACTTCTTAGAAGGTAGTGGCAATTAGTATTATTGATTACTAAAAAGGAAAAGAAAGGCAAGAAGGAACAAATTTTTCTTCATCTTAATAAAAGCAATAATGAGATTGGCTTTAGGGAAGATAAATTTGGATTTAGTAAGCTAATGCTCACTACTATAATTACCATGGTGTCTATTTTTGATCATGGTCACTGAGATATTTAATATCATAATGAACTGTTGATTGTGTTTACAAACATTTGCAAAGTACTCGTTTGCTAATTTCTTCTAGTTGGAAATACTGTTTTGTGTAAATAAAAATGACTCGATCACCTGACAACAGTTTCGTATCATTTAGTTTAATAGACATAGGAATTACCTAAATTTAGTTTTCTGAAGATTTGCTGCACCTTGGAAACCACATTCCTGAGAAGGAAAAAAGAACAAAGTCATAGTACATAGATAATTTCCTTCAAGCTTCCTATGCTTTTATATATGTTACCAGACACAACTTTATAATTAGTGCTTAGTGACAGTACTTTGGAAGGAAAATAATTTCATCACTAAAAATTGCCATTTTTTTACGCTAAAACACATGACATACTTTTCAAATAATACACTAAATTTTCAGTATCTTCTGAATACAAATGCAGAACAATTGCAAGTGAATTTGTACACAAGCAGTTTTTTGTACACAGGAAGTTTCTTTTAAGGAAGTTCATAATTGAATAGAATGAGTAAACACCTGTGATTTTGCATTATTGAGAGGTGGTCTGTAAGTAATTATTACTTTAGTAATTATTACTTTAGGTGGCTCAGGAAAACTTAATGAGCAATAGTAATCTGGAGGAATGTTAAGGTTTGTTTAAAATTTATCCGTGATGAAAATAACATAATTAACAAAGATTATTCATTGGTGCCTGGCCATTAGAAACATCACGTAAGTTTTTTTTTTCCAAAATTTTGAGAATACATCATTACGCTTGCAGATGAAGGAAATAGAAACAGGGATTTTAAGGAATTTGGCTGATGTCACAAAGGTAGTTGTCTTAGTTACTTTTCTTTTGTTGCTGAGACAAAATATTCAATACCCAAAATTAAGGAAGCAAAGGTGTATGTAGCTCATACTTTGTGGAAGTTTCAGTCCATAATCAGCTGGGTCCAAGACTGGGTGGCGTGGCAGAGGGGCAATATTTCAAGGCAACAAAAGACAGCAAAAGCAGCAAGAGCAAAAAAATAAAAGGAGAGAACAAGCCTCTTTTTGTACCTTATATTGTAAGCAGGCTAGCCACCTCCCAAGGGTGGATGTAGCACTCACATCATCTCCATGCCCTCCTCTTGCACAGGCTCAGGGTGTCTACAAAGTGAGGACCCCGATTCCCTGCTGAGTCACTTAGTTAAACTTCTAAAGTTCTCAAATTGAAATAATGAACAATATCCTAGAGGAGTAAGGGTATGTCCCTTACACTCTTAGGATGCAGAACTGCTGACTTAGTTAAGCTTACAGACTTCTCAAGTTGACACAATGTATCAAACATTATAGTAATAAATAGCAAAAATAGAATTTGAACAATGCCTGATAGTAAAGTCTATAGATTATTTTGTCTATTGTGTTTTCTTTTTTTCTCAGGAACAGCAAATGAGCACTTTCAGATTTTTCAGTTTGAACTGGACATTTCCACCAAGGACAAATTTCCAGAATGTTTACTATTACACTAACTTTGTGTGATGAAAAAAGTACATCAATGGCTACTGCTTTGTGTTCTACAAACACCTATTAGTATTCAGCAACCTCTTCACCAGTGAGCTATACTGACTTTGGTTTCATAAAGAACATTCTCATTCAATCATCCCAGACCCTTTCCGAGAGTCTCTAAATTAACTGAGAGATATACAGAAGAAAAATATTATCAAGAAAATTCTAATTTTCTGAGTTAGATGCATTTTCCCCATCATTTATATTAGCTAAGTAGAAGTTAATAGTATGGAATATCAAAACTTATTTTACATTTATATTCCTTTTAGACATTTAAATTGCTCTGTATTGTTGCCTTTATAAATTATACCATGAAATTGTTTTTGGTGTATCCACCTTTGTAAAATTACTTCCTTATATTATTTACATTCCTACAGGAGAAATTGTTAAATTGAAGCATACTCATAGAAAATATTATATAAAATGCTTTACAATAGAAGGATTTTATGAATAAGCATTTTCTCAACCTTATAACGTCTCTGAATATTATCATTATACAATTTTCCAAAATTTTTGGTCAAAAAGTGTACCCACTATAATTAACATTTCAAATATTTCTATTTAACATTTTCATCTGTTACTCATTTTCCTTGATCTTTTTATCAGTTTCTTGACTATGTTTTCATCAAATTTTGATTATTCACTGATATGTAAAGTTTTGGGATTCATATATGTCTTGAATGCCATGCATAAATACTCATCACATCAATCAATGATTATATTAGTTTTTATTTCTGTGTAAATATTTACTCTCAAACTTAATAGCTTAAATTACTTATTATCATGCAGTTTCTGTGCTTCAGTTCAGCATACTTCAGGTGAGTGGTCTTTGCACAGGGTCTCTTAAGTGACTGCAGTTAGAGTTTTGAAATAGGCTGCAGTCATCTGACTGCTTAATAAAAAATGGATCACCCACTTTCAAAGCTCAGGGATAGCTCAGTTTCTTGCTGCTATCTTGCCATGTTAGTCTCTCCACAAGGCTATTTGACTGTCCATAGCTCATGGCATTTGACTTCCCCCACAACAAACAAAATGATAGGAAAAAGACAAAGGAAGAGACAGTCTTTATTGATCTAGACCCTTTCCTCATTCATTACTGCTTCTACTTATCCTATTTTTTAGATTCAAGTTCCTAAGTCCAGGACACATTCAATGCAAACTTTAGACTCCCTATGCTTTTGAAAAAGGTATCAGAACTTTTATTCAACTTTTAAAATTCATTATAACAGTATAAAATAATGTAATAATTGTTATATTACTTTTAGGTGCTCCAGAGACTCTGAACTCCTTGCAGCCAGAATCAAGGTATTGGTGGTGCCTCACTCTCGGGTGTGCTCTGCCTAGCCACCTAGATCCTGGAGATTCTGAACTCCACTCAGCCAGACACAAGGCCCTAGTGCCACACCCTGTCTCTGCTAGCCACCTCCATTGCAGAGGTTCTGAACCCTGCACAGCCAGGCTCTAGTCCCCAGTGACAAGCTCCAGTGTTGTGCCTCTGCTGCCTGCATGGAGGATACAAGCTTTGCCCAGCCCAGCATTCCAGATCAACACAACAAAGTATTTCAGATGAACACATCGCCAGCCTCACAGGCCACAGAGCACAAGGATCCAGCACCATAGTTTGGGGGTGTGCCCTGGCTAGCCATAGGGATATTGGAGGATTGAAGCTCTACCCAGTGCAGTGTCTCAGTGCAATCCATCGGGAGACTGCCTGGACAGCCACACAGGTCCCAGAGGAAAATGACAAAATGAAAGAGTAAGATGCAGTCTCAGTCCTCCAGCCCACCAAGAACAAACCCAAGAGACACTGAAATGGAAGACACTAGGAATCACACAACTGAACTTTCTGAAATGATAGCAACTGCAGTAAAGAAACAACTCCATAAAGCTATAGAGGAAATCAGATCAGAAATAATCTCTCAGCTAAAAAATGAAATTACAAACATTATGAAAGAAATGATGGGTGTATCTAATGAAGATCAAGATAAAAAAAGAAGAACATAAGAAAATGATGGAAACTTTGAATGAACAAAAAAAGACAATTAGAATACATGAAACAGATTCAAAGGGAAATTCAGGATATTAAAAATTCCATTGAAAGTTGGCAAAGCCACTTGAATGAAGCTAAAGATAGAGTTTCAGACTTTGAAGACAGCATGGAAGCTAACAACCATGAAAGAAAAGATCTCTTAAAAATAACAAGGAGCAAGGAACAACAATTCAACAGCTGCAAGATGATGCCAAGAGAAACAATACAAGATTGTTAGGTGTCAACTAAAAAAGCAGGGGTCAACATGAAGGAACTATGAAGACTTTTTGCAGAAATAATAGAAAATTTTCTAAACATGGGAAGAGAACCTAATGTACATATAAGTGAGGCATACAGAACCCCAATTACCCATAATCAAAATAAATCTTCACCCAGACATATAATAATTAGTATATCAGAAATTCAGTACAAGAACAGAATACTAAAAGCTGTCAGAGAAAAGAAACAGATCACCTACAAAGGAAAGCCTATCAGAATAATGGCAGATTTCTCAACACAAGCCTTCAAGTCAAGAAGAGCTTAGAATGAAGTTTTCCAAGTCCTGAAAGAGGACAACTTTCAACCAAGATTGATGCATCCTGCAAAACTATCTTTAAAAATTGATGGAGAAATAATATACTTCCATGACAAAGAACAACTGAAGAAATTCATGGCCACCAAACCAACACTACAAAGAGTACTGAAAGACATTCTAGAAAGAGACAAAGATAACTACATTCCTAAGAACAACAGCAAAAGGAAACCACTAAGCAGGGCAAACAATTAAACAGGAAATGTAGAAAACTAACAGCAGAAAGATAACATGACAGGGATAAGTCAGTACATATCAGTTATATCAATCAATGTAAATGGTCTCAATTCACCAATAAAAAGAAACAGACTGACAGAGTGGGTTAAGAAACAAAATCCAACAATATGCTGTGTACAAGAAACACATTTCACTCAGAAGGAAATTGATACACTAAAACGCAAAGGATGGAAAACAATGCTCCATGCAGCAGGAACCCAGAAAAAAGCAGATGATGTTTGCAGACAATGTGAACTTCAAACCAAAAATGATCAAAAGAGATAAAGAAGGTCACTACATTCTTGTTAGGGGAAAACTTCAAGAGGAAGAGACTAAGATCATAAATCTATATGCACCAAATATGGGAGCATCCAATTATGTAAGACAAATCTTAATAGACATGAAAAACCAAATAAACAATAATATAGTTATAATTGAGAACCTTAACACCGAAAATGCAAATACAAATTACTGGAACCTGTGGGATACAATGAAAGCAGTCCTCAGAGGGAAATTTATAGCACTAAACTCCCACATCAGAAAAATGGAAAGAACACACATAAACAATCTAATGCTGCACCTCAAACTTCTAGAAAAAGAGGAAAATTCAAGCCCAAAGGTCAAAGATGGAAGGAGATTATAAAGATCAGAACAGAAATTAATACAACTGAAACTAAGAAAACAATACAAAGAATTAATGAATCAAGAGTTGGTTCTTTGAAAGAATAAATCAAATTGATAAACCCCTAGCCAACCTTATCAAAAAGAGGAAAGAAAAAACTCAAATCCATGTAATAAGAAATGAAAAGGGTGAAATCACTACAGACCCGGTGGAAATACAGAAGATCATCAATACCTACTTCGAAAATCTTTATTCTCATAGGTTTGGTAGCACAGAAGAAATGGACAGATTCCTGGAAACCTATGAATTACCAAAGCTAAATTAAGAAGATGCAAAACTGCTGATTAACCCAATTTCAATTAATGAAATTGAAAGTGTAATTAGAGCCTTAACAACAAAAAAGAAGCACAGGTCCTGATGGATTCACAGCTGAAATTTACAAGAAACTTAGGGAAGACTTAATGCCAACACTCCTCAAACTCTTCAATGAAATTGAAAGGGAAGCAAGTCTCTCTAACTCATTCCTGGAAGCAAGTATCACCCTAATACCAAAACCAGAGAAAGATCCAACTAAAAAAGAAAATTACAGGCCAATCTCCCTAATGAACATAGATGCAAAAATCCTCAATAAAATACTGGCAGATAGAATACAGCAAGTCATCAGGAAGATTATACAACATGATCAAGTTTGATTCATCCCAGGAATGCAGGGATGGTTCAACATACACAAATCAATAAATGTAATACACCATATCAACAAAGCCAAGGAGAAGAATCATATGATCATCTCAATAGATGCAGAAAAAGCTTTCAACAAAAGCCAACACTGATTCATGATAAAAACCCTACAGAAAATCAGAATAGTTGGTCTCTACCTCAACCTGATAAAAGCCGTGTATCATAAACCAATAGCCAACATCTTACTAAATGGAGAAAAACTGAAAACCTTCAGCCTAAAATCAGGAACAAGACAAGGATGTCCATTATCACCACTTATATTCAGTATAATTCTGGAAATATTAGCCAGAGCAATTAGACAAGAGAGAGAAATAAAAGGAATGACAAAAGGAAAGGAAGAAGTTAAATTATCATTATTTGCAGATGATATGATACTTTGCATAGAAGACTCCCAAAAATCCATTGAAAAACTTCTAAATGTAATAAACAAATTCAGAAATGTTGCTGGATACAAGGTCAACACTTGAAAAAATCAATGGCATTGTTGTACACAAACAACAAACTCAATGAGTGAAAAATAGGAGAAGCACACCCTCCACTATAAGATCCAAAAAAAGAGATACTTAAGAATCAATCTAACAGAGGAAGTAAAAGATCTATGCAGTGAAAATTACATTACTCTGAAAAAGGAAATAGAAGAGGATTTCAGAAAATGGAAAGATGTTCCCTGTTCATGGATAGATAGAACAAATATTGTGAAAATGGTCATTCTCCCAAAAGTGTTATACAGATTTAATGCAATCACAATCAAAATACCACTTGCATACCTCACAGAGCTAGAGAAATCATCCCTAAAACTCATCTGTAACCAGAAGAGACCTAGAATAGCAAAGGCAATTCTGGGCAACAAAGCTAAGGCAGGAGACATCACAATCCCAACTTGAAACTATATTACAAAGCTACTGTGATAAAATTAGGATGGTACTGGAATAAAAACAGACCTGAAGATCAATGGAACAGATTAGAAGATATGGCCACAACTACAAAGACACTCAGCCACCTCATCTTTGACAAAGGGGCCAAACATGTACATTGGAAGAAAGATAGCCTCTTCAATAATTGGTGCTGGAGAAATTGAATTTCCATATGGCAAAACCTAAAACTAGATCCATGTTTATCACCACGCACTAAACTAAAGTCAAAATGGATCAAAGATCTGAATATTAAAACAGTCACTAAATTTGTTGGAAGACAAAGTAGGTGAAAACCTTAATGACATAGGAGTAGGCAGAGAGTTCATGTACCAAAATCAAACTGCATGGGAAATTATTCCCAGTATCAACAACTGGGATCTTGTCTTATTAAAAGTTTTTGCATGTCAAAGAGAATCTCCAACAGAGTGAAAAGAAGACCCACAAATTGGGAAAATATCTTAGCCAACTCTCCCTCAGGCAAAGGACTTCTATATAAAGCATATAAAGAATTTTTAAAAAATCAGGCCACCAAATTCAAGGACTCATTCCAAAAATAGGCATCTGAGATGAATGCACACTTCTCAGAGGAAGAAATGCAAATGGCCAGTAAATATATGAAAAAATGTTCAACATCAAATGTCATTTAGGAAATGCAAATTAAAACAACACTGAGATTCCATTTCACCCCAGAAAGAATGGCCAAGATTAAAAAATCAACCACCAACAAATGCTTGAGGGGCTGTGGGGAAAAAGGAACACTTCTCCACTGTTGGTGGGAGTGTAGACTGGTGCAACCACTGTGGAAATCAAGGTGGAGATTCCTCAAGAGCCTAGGAAGAGCTATCCCGCTTCTGCGCATTTTCCCAGAAGAATTGAAAACACCATCACACAGTGATATTTGTGCACTCATGTTTGTAGTAACACAGTTTGTAATAGCCAAATCTTGGAAACAGCCCAAGTGCCCATCAATCAAGGAATAGATAAAAAAGATGTGGTATTTTTATACAATGGAGTACTACTCAGCTATCAAGAAAGACTGCATTGAGACTTTTATAACTAAATGGACACGACTTGAGACCATACTCACAAGTGAAATAAATCAAAGTCTCATGTGTAAATACCATATTTTCTCCATAGTATAAGAAACTGAAAAAGTATATACGGTCCAAAATCTATAATAAATACTGTAAAGGTAAGAAACTGCTCAAAGAGCAAAAATAATTGGGAAAGGGGAAAGGATGAAAGAAGGAAAGGAAAAGGAAAAAGTCATAAATTTGTACATATGTATACAAAAGGTAGCTAAAATGACTATACTACTAAATGTATTAATTATTGAAAAAGGATCAGTTAATACTCACATGATTAGATCAATTTTACATGTCTATATCTGTTAATGTAAACAACCGTGTTGAAGGTAATGATATGCAATATTGCAACCATTGTCAAGTTCTTATCATCTTGCTTTGTAAACCTGTAATGCTATTGTATTGGATTTGTTGCTGTTGTTTGTTTGTCTCTTTTGCCTTTTGGCTTTCTTTTCCATGTCTTTTTTCTCTTAAATAAAAAAATACTTTTAATACACATATATGCACTGCTATATCCTAGTACTGATGTTTCTTGATTAGTAACTGTATACTGTATCTTGTCTTTATAATTTCAGTTTAACCTATGTAACTATGAATACATAGTTATATGAATACATACTGTCTTTGATAAGCAGAATTATCTTATCTTATATCCTTTGTCTTTCAACCAGAATATTTTGACTAGTTATACTTTATGCTATTACTGGTACAGTTGAACTACATAAAGAAGGTCCATGTATTTCTGTTTGTACTAATTGTTGGTTCACTATTTTTCTTTGTTTTCTTTTGATAGTAGTATTTTTTTTATTTTTTTGTACTGGGAATCAAACTGAGGACCTTGCATTTGCCAGGCAGGTGCTTGTGGTGCTGCACTAGCTTCTTTTGAATTAATCAACATGTTAGTATTTCATATTATCGCTCTGTTTCTTTTATACTTTTCTCATTTTATAACTGTAGTTGCTTTTTACAATATGTGTCTTTGACTTATAGTTTACCTTAAATTAGTACTTGTACCAACTGCCAAACAGTGTGAGAATTTGCAGTATGCAAAGTTCATTTCTGGTCAATCTACATTAAAACCTGTCTGAATATATGTCCTTTCTCTTGCTCTTCATACAGTCCTGCAGTTCTGTGTTTTCATCTGATATCCTATTCCATCAGTATAACATAGGATCAATAGGATTTCTTGAGAATTCGCATCAAATGGTAGGTACACTTTGAATTGCTGAAGTTTTAATCTTTAGAAAATGTCACTTGTCTTTCATTGTTGATTGATGTTTCAGTAGAATATAGATTACCAGTTTGACTCTATATGTTTTCCTAGCACATTAGAGAGATCATTTAATTCCTTTCTGTCTTACATAACTTCCTGAAAGTCAGCCGCTGGTCTCATTGCTGCTCCTTTTGCTATGAAATTTCTTTCTCTAGTTAACATTTTTAAGATTTTTCTTTTTCCTTTTGAATTACAGCAGTCTGACTGTGATGGTTCCATGTGTTCATTTATTAGCGTCAGTCTTGGGATTTGCTGAGCTGCATATACATTTATTTCATTAGTTTTAAGACCTCTATCTCTATAAATGCTACTCCTCTATGCGCTTCATTTTGCATTCTCAGAATTCCCATTACACATGCATTAAATACTTAGACATTCATTCTCTGCATTTTGTTTCTTTGTTTTGTTTTCATTCTTTTGTTGTTTCCTCAGTACTCAGATTAGAAGTTTACTTCTGGCTTGGTTTACAGTGCAGTAACTTTGCCTTGTGTTATGTTCAGTCTGTTGTAAAATCCATCTAATGGGTTCTTAATGTGCATTTATTTACTGAGTATCATTTTAATATTTTTTATTCCGGGGTATTAGATTCTTCCTTACAATTCTATTTCTGCATCAGAATGCTTCATTATTAATTTATTTTCTTTCTTCTACACTGTTTAATACATTTAGTGCATTTATTTTAGTTATTTTAAGTGCCTTGTTATTACCCCAATATTAAAATAATCTTTCTCCAATTTTGCCTTTTTTAATCCTTACTCACTTTCTCCTACTTTCTCAATAGTTATTTAAATATTTAAATTTCATACCTGCGATATGTATAGAAAATTTAAGACCATTCTCATTTATTTAGTATAAGTTTTGCTATTAGAAAGTTAATAAAATGTTCTCTTTAGAAACATTTTATTAATCAGTTTGCTATAAAAAGGGTTTTGTTGCTTGTTACCTCAATTGGAGGATATAGTTTTCCTACGAAATTTTCACTTAGTCTTATAATCATTTTCTGCTATCCACTATATCTTAAGAGTTAGTCTTAGTAATGAAACTTGGAATTTAAAAGGATTAATTAGTCCCTTGTCTGTATTTTAGGGGATTTTAATGGACTATGCTGGTTTCTCCATAGAACATCTGTAATAAAGCTAATTTAAGTGTTATATTATTGTGTGGAGAGAGATTGATGGCTGAAACCACCACTCCTGGAGTTCAGAAGTATAGTTAAAGTAGTATAAATCAATGTACATATGAAACATTTAAAATCATATAAAACAATGACAAAATTAAAGCCTAATAAAATGAGAGGGAGTGGAAGAAAATATAGCATTATTTCATCTCATAAATGATACTCTGATATTCTATTATTTTATCCCAAAGAGACTGTTAAGACTCATTCCTTGTCCTAAAATAAGAGGGGATGCAAGAGAGTTAGAATCCAAGTTGCTCATCCCAAGTTCTGTTACTCTTTTACATAATGGCTGTGTAATCTTTTTTCAGTCTTGTTTATCCTGTAGAAGATTGGAATTCATCTTTGAGTCATTCTTTAACCTTGGCAGACATAAAAATCATTGATGTAGAATTCAATGTTGCAAAATTTTCGAAACTGGATTTTTGGTTATCATTTTAAATAGCATGGGCTTTTGATTTTGACAGACATATGTCAAGTATCTGAATTATGGCTTGTGAGCTTGAAAGTTTGATGCCAGTGATATAATTTCACTAAATCTTGATTTCCTCATTTGAGGATGATGATTAGAATATGTCTTGCAGGTTTATTGTAAAGCAAAGCTCTGTTTTACATGTAAGTATAATGTGCAGGCAATCTTGTGTGAGACACTGTAAGCATTTGACAAATAATCTTTCCTATTATAATTTTCAATGACAACAAAAGCAAGGTCATGATCTTCTTCTGAAACCTGCAAGTCTGAATACTACCTTGCAAAAAGTTTAATATCACCATTGTTTCCATTGAGGGAGCAGACATACGCAAACGCAATTCTCATTCATGGTATTCTATTTATTTTGAGTATTCAACAGAAAAAAGGAGCAATTGCAATGAAAGGACCTAGCCTTTTTTCAAGTATGTCCTCTTTTTCTAAAAGGAAAAGTCAGTCACTTTTCATAACTACCACACAATAATTAAATAGCCATCCATTGTTATTGCCACTTATTTCCAACTCTCCTCTGCCACTTCTGTAATGCACCTCCCTTTGGGGAAAGACTAACCCATAATAAATGTATTCTTACACCTGAGCGGGCACATAGGTATTCACATTTTACAAGGAGTAATATTTTCTTTTACAGTTTTCCCCTAAAGTACTTTATCTTTCTAGTCCATAGCAAAAATAGTAAAACTCTCAAATTCGATGGACTTAAAAAAGTTTAGAAGTTTGCACACTATATAGACAGAATTATAAATATGCATTTTTGTACTATTTAAAATTTATTTTATAACAGTTAATGTTACTACACTTTATTTTATAACAGTTAATGTTACTACACTTTATTTTATAAATATATATATATTTCAAGAATAAATTCACATACATAAAAACGTTGATTATATTAGATATATTATGTACTTTTCTAAAACCAAACTTGTCTGATATGTTTTTCTAGCAAATAAAACAAACTGAGTTTATAAGTGACAGTGCATTTTCACATGTGTGTAACTTACCTGAATTTCACAAATTGCATTCTAAATGACAAACATGAATATGTATAAAAATGCCATGAAACAATAGTTTCAAACTATTATTTCAAATAATTAATTTTCATCCAAACAACGAGCCCATTGGGGGAAAAAGTAATATCTTTTCCTCACTTGCTGCAAGGTTCATGACTGACATGTCCATTATAAAAGACAAATTAACAGAAAAAAACATACCAATTTATTTAATGTAAGTTTTATGTGACAGAAGAGTCGTTACAAATAAAATGACCGACATAAAGCTGTATCATATTAAAGGACTGACATGCAGAAATATTATTGAAAGACAAAAGGGCACAATTTAATGGTAATAAACTGAGGGGTCTTTAGCAGATTTTTCTTGGATTCCTTATGTGACATTTTTGCCCCTTGGGTATATGGCGAGAGACTTGTCACATGAAGGAAATCAGTAGAGAGCGGGCATAAGAAGGTAGAAGTGACCTTTCTGCTTTGGCCTTTCTCTCAAATGCAAAGGTGACATATTTTGAGATATTGTGTGTGAACTACAACAAGTCTTTTCTGAAATACAGTCTGTATTCTTTTAACACTTTTATATATAGGGCTCTTTGCTATATTTTTCAGTAAAGTGATATACTTACTGAAATTTTATGAAAAAGCATAATAAAAATGATAGTTATTTCAGTAATAAATCTTGCATTCCCCTGAGTTGTATGAATAAAGTAGCTTCATATTAGCTCTATGCTGTTTACCTGTATTCCTCCCTTCCTATTATAAAATATCAGTCATTGAGAGCCTGCACTATAATAGATTTTATATGTAGCCAATAAATTTGAGCTTTAAATAAATTCCTAAAATGAGTTTTCAGGTACTTGTCAAATAACTCTTTCAGAAAGATTAACTTGGATAATCAAAATTTTATTCTGCATTTTCTAATTATAAATAATTAAAATACACTTTCAAAAGTGAACTGTCAAGTCAATGAACTCCCAGACTTTTGAGGCGTGGTTTTTGAAGATTATATATGTTTCACTGTGAGTAAGTGTAGTCTAACACATTTAAGGAGCATCAACTACACCATTGTTATTGCAAATGTTCCTTCAAAGGCTTATGTGCTAATGTTAATCACTAACTAAGGGTCCTGTTGAAGGAGACAGGGATTCATAAAGAGTAAGGCCATTGGGACTACGCCCTTCAATTACATTCAGCTCAAAGTTATTGCTATATATGGGGGTATAGGTCGGGGGAGCATATTGTGGTCCCCCACAGTACAAAGCCAACTTTATGAAACACACTAAGGTTTAGCACAGAGACACAGGGATATACAATGATGCTAAAACCAGAGCAAGAATCAAGAAAAAAGAGTGAGTTCTTGCAAACCCAAGAACTAGAGCATCTTATGCCTGCCAAGGGGATGGTCATCACAAATGCTTCCCCAGAACTCTATAAGCTTTTAGGCTTGAATATGACAAGACCAGGCAATTTCCACTGTTTGTATCAACAAGGGGATCATGTTGGCTGCTTGGCACGGCATATGTAGAGGCTGCACTACAGTGTACTGAGAAGAGTGCCAAGTGACAGAGTGAAACTTGAGGGTTAATAGTTCAAGATTCTTGAATGAGAAGGGAAGGAAAATAAAAAGCTAAAACAGAAACAGATCCAAAGGACATTACATTATCTCACCCCAAGTCTCCCCCATATCTCCCCCAAATGGGCCTTTGGAGTAACATTTAAGAACCCAATTATAGCAGTGGTATAGTCGATGTTCCTTAAATATGTTAGACTACACTTACAGTGAATCTTATATGATCCTAAGAAACAACGCCTCAAAAGTCTGAGAATTCATTGACTTGACAGCTCACTTTTGAAAGCATACTTTACTTATTTATGATTAGAAAATGTAGAGTAAAATTTTGATGTTACATTACACTATCTCCCACATGACCCAAATTCTCAGATTTCTTCTCTATAGGAGGACTGAAGCCGTGTAGACTTTGTGGAGATGGGAAGGGGATCTAGGAAAGGCAGGGAAGGGAAGAGGAAACAAAAATTATTATTACACGACACAGATAGGTACCTATTCCTCAAAATGAATGTAATTATTATGTATCTCAAACATATACAAGTTGAAACTGAAAAAGGAAAGTGATGAACTTTTACAGAAGAAAATGTTTTATGCTACTTGTCATGAGATATTCGTACCACCACGGAGAGGGCAAAAATCATTTGAAAATGATATGTTTGTGTTTTTTTTTTTTTTACTTCATACTACATGTACAGACCAAAGCATTGCTTCATCCAAAAAGTAAACACGCAGTGGCCCGGATGACCAGGGACTAGAGCTCATAAGACTCGGCACTCACTTTACACAGCTGTTACTTAGGTACAAAGCTTGTAGTCCTGCAACATTGAGGACTGAAGCAATGAACTAAAAGATCCAGTTAGAAGAGTTTTATTGGAAATAATAAGAATGGCTTCTGACTTTTTGAGAGGAGCAATGTGTGGGTGACTGCTGGAACTCTGTCAGGGTATTTTACACAGCATAAACAGAAACCTGTGTAAACTACCTGGTTCAAACTACAATCAACCTATAGGGTTGGATGTACAGTAACTTATCTAATATTGGCCCAAAATGGAAGTGAAATATATAGCAAAGGTATACAGTGTGCATTAATTTTAGCTTACCTGTAACTTTGATGTAGAGAGAACAAAGGCACTGCTGGAAACTAGTAGTAATATGGGTCATAGTGTTCTGGTCAACCACCTGTGCTTCTGATGCTATCTTGGCTCTCTAGGCCAAGGGGTGCTGATTACAATGTAATCTCAAGCTGCTGTTTATCGCTGGAGAGATTTGCAGACCTGGCTATTGCGTGTCTGTCTTGAGGTGTAGCTCTCTTCAGATTCACCTCCTACCACAGTCTCGATGTATACTGTCTTCTGCTTTGACTCCCTCAAGGGATTGATGCCTCTCTGGCTGCCTGTTAATTTCTATCTAATTTATCTGTCAGTATTACAGCAACCTTGTGGTTTCCCTAAAACAGATTAGATGATCACTTAAAATCCTCTGGTTTCTATCACCTGGAATGTTTATTATTTATTCCTGCTGACTGAAACATTGTATCATTAACCAACATCTCTTCAACCCCTCTGCCCCAGCCTCAGGTAATCAACATACTGCTCGTGGTGTCTGTGAGTTCAATTGGTTTTCTTTCCAAATGTAAAAGATACAGCATAGCCACACTTTGTACTTAATAAATATATGCAATTATAATTCGTCAGTATTTGATAACATAAAAAAATAAAAAGAGAAAATACTGGTTTTAGGGATGTTTAGAAACTCCTAATTTCTTCGTCAGAAATTCAAATGTTTTTTATCCAGGCAGAGGCCATTGAAACTGCATTAGTGATTGTTTCCGTTGGCCTTATCATTTTCCTATCCTTATGGTGTCTCAAATTGTAAATTTTTCTGAAAGTATTCTCACTTAAAATTGAATGAGAATTAGTTGACGAGCTCTCTTTCTTGCCTGATTTTCTACTCTGGGGTAGCATGAAAGAACCTTAATATGGGAACATCCATGGAATTAGAATTGAGATAAGTAATTGGTATTGAGGGCAATAGCAATTTTTATTAAATCTCAAAGTTCCCAGGAGTAATTATGATAACAAACATAAGCATTCTAAATTTAAAAAAATAAAGCTAATATTTGATATTGACTTGGATTCAGGTGCATTTATATACATTTGTGAAAGACAGTCTTGACAATGGCTAGGAGTTAATTCCACTTGGTTTCTTATTTGCTAAGCCAGAAACAAGTATCAGGTGTGTAAGAGTTACAGTGAGTCATTTCTGTCAACTTAGCCTAACATCTCTGCTCTGTGCTGTCATTGACTCTGAGCAAAAATCTTCTTAGTATAAGGCTGACTTCCAATTAATTCTTATTTTTCCAATAGAGGGTTTTATTGAACTCATGGAAACATAAACTATGCAAAGAGATAAATAAATAAATAAATAAATAAATAAATAACTGACAAGATGCATAGTACAGATTTAAAGGAAAACTATACTTCCTGGGGAATATAAAAGTAAATGAACTTTCCTTCAAAAATCCTCTGTACTTTGTAATTCAAATTGCACAGAAAGCTTGGATTGCCAATATTTTTCATGCTATTGCTTTCCAAAGTGATAGCTCCTTCCATTCATTATAGATAGAAAGTGACTGTGAAGCTTTAGAAAGTTAAATGAAGATGCAAAGCTGTTGATCCCAGCCTAGGAGATAAACTTTTTATATCCAAGAAGACTGTCCCAAAAATCCCAAAATTGTGACACCACCTTGTTTGGATGGTTTAAGAAAGATTAAGTCAAGGGAAGGGAGTTTCATTTTTTGCTCATGGGGTTTTTAGCTGAATACAGGCAGAAGAATAAACTGCAAAGTAATTAAGAGCAGTTCTGAACTCAGATTTGTTTAGTTTGCTTCTTGTAACAGTTAATATTAACTGATGTTTGTGTTCAGTTTCACTTACTTTGGCAAATGCTATGAAAACTAAATCACATGCACTTTTGCAGCCTAGCACTCTAGATTGAGAAAAACTACTGAGCCTAAGAAAAACTTTAATATTTAAGATTTTTTTTAAAATTTAAGTCTATTTAAAATTTAATTTTACAGACAAGTCCAAACATTTCATTTGTCTTTGAAAATGAATCATTTTAAGAAGCAATTGATTATTTTAATAAAATTGATTTCATAACTATTCATTTGGGCTTTTCCTCGAAAATGAATACATGGTGACAATTTATAAGGATATTTCCAATTACTTTTTTATATAAACTGACAATCAGAACTATCACATTATATTGTTTCAAGTACCATATTCAGATTTAACATAGCAGCATTGGCCTACTTTGTATGCTTCATCCAAATTGGGAGCCATTGAAACACTGAAGTACGTGAGACAGTTTCATTTTTCTGTTACATACCAATTCACTGCTTTCAAGTATTCTTTATTCGTATGGATTGAAATGTACAGAATCAAAATGAGTTAGACATAGAGACTTTCCTCTTACCTTTCTTGCATCATTTTGACATAATCCTTCCAGAAAAATGAGACGTAGAGGATGATTTTAACATGCGGTTGAGTAGCCCTGGTAAAGCATGAACCTACACCATTTATGTTCAGAGACAGAGACTTCAGAAAACTCATTTAACTGCAGAGAAGTCATTTTAAACCAACTCTGCTCTTTGTTTTCATGGATGGAAAGATTAAAAGAAATTCAATGTATTGTCCACAGCAACCTTTACAAGTTTTTCTTTTTCCTGTCTCTCTCACTGTATCAGTTATATCCTCTAGCTGCGAGTCCTGGTTATTCATATCTAATTAAAATTATTTACAAATGCAAAAGATAAGGTAGTGTTTTACATTGTTAGTAACTCATGTCCTTGTTATCAAAGAATCCCCATTTTTATAGATGGATTAATCAACTTTAAAAAATGTAATTGGCCCAGATTCACACAGCTGAGAAGCTCAAAATGTTTAAATTACACCTTGTTGCCTCTTATCATTCTAAAAGCTGAATTTTGTCATTTGGAAGGACTTTTTCAGAGTTTTTCAAATTCTCACATAAATTCATTGAAAGTTTTTAATGTATTTCCTCACAGTATGGAGTGTGGATGTCATCTATGTATGTATGTATGTGTATCTATCTATCTATCTATCTATCTATCTATTTATCTATCTATCTATCATCTATCTATCTGCCTATCTTTCCATCTATCATCTATCTCTCTATGGTAACTACCTGTATACACACAGATGCATTTCGGCTTACAGTGGGTTTATATCTCAGTAAACTCAGAAGTCAAAAATGTTCATAAGTTCTAAATTCACCAGAGTTCATTTCTACAAGTAGCTTAACAGTATTTAGTTGTATTAAAGGTAGTTTAGAGATGAGATAACTATGAAAAAAGTGAAGACCACGATTCGGGGACCTGAGCCTGTCATTTTTCTCTCACCTCTGAAGACAGAGGAACTTCTCAGGTAAGTAACTCAGGCAGATGGAGCACCTTTGGGTGTACATGTTGACATATAGTGTTATGAGCATATTGAGAAATTCCAGGTCAAGACATCCATGAAGAACTTTGCAAAGTAGGAGTGGATGAAACCATGGTTATGGAGATCAGGGCTTCCAAAGGAGTACAAGCCATTTGACAATCTAAGGGAAAACTGTATGCTTAGAGTTTCTAAGAACAAAAGCCTAGAATAAGATTTTCGCTGGTCTAAGAAGAGCCGTTTTTCTCACAGAGCCCTGGACAACTGTAACCCTAAATGTTCCAAGATTGACTAGTGTATCAGTAGTATTTATGTAAGTTAATGTTTAGTTACCTGATTTTGCTGAAACCTTATTCTCCTTCTTTCAGCTTTTCCTGGTAGTTGCAGCCTGCTCTGACATCAGCTGCCAGATACAGGGTAGTAAATTTGCCATAACATAGACCATGTGTTGGTCCACAGTCCTAGATACACACTAAAATCAAAGGGTTAGGCTTAAAATGCCTGAGTCCAACTCTGCACTAATTAAATCACAATCCCTAGAAGTAGTTCCTATGTATTTATGTATGCTTTTAAAATAAAAAGTATAAATGGCCAATAAACACATGAAAAAAATGTTCAATATCGCTGGCCATTAGAGAAAGTAAACTAAAACAACACTGTAAATTAAAACAACCATCTAAATCAAGAGAATGAATAACACCAAGAAATTAAATAATAACAAATGCTGGGAAAGTTATAGAGAAAAAGGAACCCTTTTATATTGTTGGTGGAAATGTACACTAATATAACCATTATAGAAATAAGTATGAATATTCTTTGAAAGACTAAAGCTAGAAATTTCATTCTATTCAGCTATTCTCCTTCTAGGTATCTTCCCCAAAGAGTTGAAGACACCATATTATAGTGATACATACATATCCTTGCTTATAGCACCACAATTCATAATAACTAACTCTTGAACTCAGCCTATATGTCCATCAACAAGTAAAATGGATAAAAAAATATGGTATCTATACACAAAGAGTATTACTATACACAATAGAGCTTTACTACACTTTAGTCATTTGTAGGAAAACTGATGCACATTGAGACCATAATGTTAAGTGAAATAAATCATATACACAAGTTTAAATATTGCATGATTTCTCTTATATGAGAAGCCTAAAATATAAATGAAGACAAAAATGAAAGATTGATACAGTAATACCTCAGTTCACAAATAATTTTGTTCACAAACAGAAGCATTTGGCAAACTTTTGCTTCCATTTCTGAACTCTAAATTGGTTGACAAACAAAACTATGACCATCCTCCCCAGAATCATGGAACAGATAAAGTTCATGAACAAAGTATTAGTATAATAGCAAATAGGGATATAGATCATTTGTAGTAAAAGTAGTAAAGCAACTAAGACACATAGGGAGGGCCAAGGAAAAGAAGACAAAGCAAACAAATCGCAGAATTGAGATGCTTTATGTACATAAACTAATTCCTCATGAGGAATGTGATTATATAGTGTAAATATGTTCTATAATTTAAAAAATGAAAAAAAACTGAAAAATGTTGGTCTTCTAATATATGTCATTGTGCTGAAATGACATGGTCAAACTTTACATTCAGTAGTTATGAAAACAACTAAAGTTAATGGTAACTTTGCAGTCCATTTGTATTTTATTGCAAGACACTAGAGGAAATTTAACACAGCTGCCCCACCTAGGGCATTTGAGAGTGAATTACCAGAAATCATGTTTTGAGAAGTACAGGATAACTGCCCTCATCAGATAACAATTTCTCTGTCCTAAACCTTATGGAAATCTATGCAATATTATTTAAATCAATCTTACAAGATATTTTATTCACGATGTACACAGAAGTCTTTCTCTGAAGGCATTATTTGAAGTAGTGCATGATCAATTAACAGGAAATGCATTAGAGAAATAGAATTAGAGTTGTTAAAGTCAGAGAATCTTTAACCTACACTAAATGGCCTTTTAGGGATTAGGACTCAAAGACACACTATTTCACAATTTGTGTATTAGAGTTGACATAATGTTGGGAACCATTGAAGTTTGATATTGATCTAGGGAATGACCCAGACATGACTCTACCAAAAAACAAAGTGCCAGGGTCAACCAAGTGAAAAAGTTACTACAGCCCAGAAAAAACACCAAGCTTCTAGACAATCCAAGCAATGGGTTGCTAGGCAGAGGGGCTGAAATTGACGTCATTCTTTCTAGTACATAAATAAACATGCTGCATTGGTTGAGCAGCACCTTTCCTCCCATCAGGAGAGTAAAGGCTCCATCTGACCCCAGCTTTGTCTCTTCTTTACTTTTCTCATCCTCTCATGGTCCTTCACCCCAAGAACCTCAGGAGCCACATGGGTCGCGGCAATATAAAGTTGAACCAATCCAATATGGCAGGAGTTAGATAGGCCAATGAGGGATAGATTAAGGAAGAAGACCCATTTCAGCTGACCATATGCATGAAACCACACAACAGAGAAGGAAATATTGCTAGGACTTCTGAGACTATTACTAGTTTACTCTTAGTGGAAAGGCAATAGTTTTTTTTTTATATGATTGTTATATTTGAAGATGCCATGAAAATTGGTATTGTGAAAATCAGTAAAAAATTCATTTTCTTTATTGAGTCAGTAATTACCAGGGAGAATGGCTCAAAGTTTCACCTGTTTTGTAGGTTAGAGTTTTGTAGGTTTTGTTGTTTGCCTGGGTGCCAGTACAATAGATTTCCTGGGCCATCTGCAAGACATAATGGGACAATTATTTGCATCTACAGCAGACGAACATGCCACATTTGTCTTTTACACATTTCTTGTCCCTATTTAGGTCTGTGTTTATAATTAAGATTTTTAAAAATGTTCATGTTTTATTACAAAATACGAGATCAATTCTCCACAGTTCATCCTTTCTTTATTTTTTTCTTATGACACAAAATATTTTAACCTGGGAAGATATATGATTCTTGACGTCAATATGCAAAAGTAGGAAAAATAGATAAGTAATGTGGGCCCATTTATAAAGTGTCTTGTTCTTAGTTTTTTCACCTGTAAGACAAACCACCCCATATCATGCACTAATGGTATCTTCTGTGGTTAGCATGCTGTGGTACCTATATTTAGAAGCATCAGTCATCCACAGAGACCAGATTTTCAGGGGCTACATCTACTGTCTGTCTCTTGGAGGATACAGGACACCCTGGTGTCCTTGCTATCTTCTGTCTGTGAAATTCTCACCTACTAAATGTATTTTATGCTAATTTCTGCTCATCCACATCTGCTTCCTTTGTGATGCTTTTCTTGTTCCCTCTTTTCTTTTTACCTGTCCCATGTTTTCTACCTTTCTCAACCTGCCAGAGTGCTTATTTCTTCTAATGCATTCTATGATACTTGATTGTATCCTGTCTTAAATCGTTCTCCAAATCTTTCATGGATCAGGTCTTTCCAAAATTACTAGATTCCCTAAGGGAGGAAACCTGTCATTCTTATTTTGTGTCCTCATGTTCCCTTGTACTTTGTCAGACATACAGCAAGCATGCGACAAATGCTGAGTTGAAACAAGTTTGAAGTTTTTTATTAAAGAGGGAGAGCAGAAAGAGGTGAAGTAGGGTATTGTAATAGATGGTGCCATAGCTTCAGTATTTTGGCTTTTGAAGCTGATATAGAATTTCAATAGACATTTAAACCATATTATGAAGTGTGGGACATTTAGGAGGTGATTATATCATGAGGGCTCTCCTGTCATGGGTGGAATGAATGCCATTATCATGGAGAAAGCTTCCTTGCTTTGCCTCATTTTGTCTGTCTGTCTGTCTCTCTGTCTCTCTCTCTGTGTCTCTGTCTTTCTCTCTCTGCCTTTCCATTGTATGCACCAAGAAAGCTCACATTAGATACTGAAATCTTGATATAAGAATTTCCAGCCTCCAGAACTGTACCTACATAAATTTCTCTCCATTATAAATATCGTAGTATTTTTCTGTTACAGCATACTAAGCAAAGCAAATATATAAATGGGGAAAATAACCTGCTGAACATTAGCACTTCAGTATAGTAAATTGGCTGAAATCCCTGTAACATTCTCTGCATCTGATTTCTGTGCTCCTGTGTTGGCAGTCTGCTTACAGTTTCCCAGAAATCGAGGTTGTCACTGCACATTGCTAAGGCTGCACTTCAGTGTGTCTCACCCTCACTTCGAGTCCTCTTCGCACAGATATTCCACTTTCTCACAGAAGAATTGCTGCAAAACCCCCTTACTTTTGCCTCTTCCACCAGTTACCTTTTGATGCAGCAGACACTGTTCCCAGGGTACACAGAGCTGCACAGGATCAGTTTCACTAAGCATAATTCCATTGCTAGGGAATTAGCAGGGTTCCAGAAGCACTGTGCTGATAGTTGTGTTCTGCTACTTTAATGTAAAGTGTGATGCACAAATTGATGTGATCGAACTGCTTTAGATGACAAATGTGACATCTGCAGCCAAGCCCACCACACAGCTGTCAGCAACGTCTCAGTCCAGGATTCTTTTGTGTCCGCACTGGCACCCCGTGATACCTATCTCTTATACAACACACTGTCTTTATCTGGTTTATTGCTCCAAGTTTCAATCAGTGGATTATTAGACTGTGTGTCCCTACGATAGCACAGGCTGATGATAGCTTTTGCCACTCTTCTACCAGTGAACATATATTACTGTAATGGAGGATTTTTGTGTTATAAATTGCTACATGACCTCAAATATCTGCAGGTTTATGACTGTTCCTAGTGTGATTCTGACAGCAAAGTGGCTCAAAATTGCTTGCTGAGTACACGGAATGACCAGATTTTGTCCAGCAGTCTTTCCCGAACTATTGCTAAAATAACAGCTGACACCACTGTCTAAAGCAGTGAATAATCTAAGTAAAAAGCATTATTCAACAATAACTTTTGGGGACAGTTGGAGACTTTTAATTGTGTGAATGAAGAAGAAATTTATTGTTGAATCATTGCCTTCAATTTCCTGGAGAGTACATTATCAACAATGTTTTGACCAGTAGCATCAACACTTTTTATAACATACCTAGGAAAAAATGAAATAAAACAAAATACAATAAAATAAGATTCTTGCAGCTACCAGATTCGGGGTCTACTACTTTTGTTTAACAGAAAAATTTGGCCAACTAAAACTGTTGCTGTCATGTTCTGGTAAGAAATTTGAATGTGATTCATTTAAAGTTGAACTGCAACTACAATATGACAACTTAAACAAAATTTTGAAAAATTCTTTTTATGCTATTTTCAATAAAATTCTAAACATTCATATTTAAAAATAAGGTATACAATCAAATGAACCTTTCTAATAAAGAAAATGTCAGTAAGGCAAACTTGAAATGTATAACATATGGTGTTTTTGAGTAGTTATGTAGTCAGCATGAAAAAGAAAATTTATGATTTCCATTAAAGGCATTCGAAATCTACTTTTTGACACTAATGCCCATATCCAGGAAATTTTAAGCTAAGGAAATAAATTATCATTATTTTAAAATGCTCTGGGCTATTGGCAACCCTGCTGTAGCGCAGCCTCTGCTGTTATTTCCATCTATATATAGCAGATGACAAGTACCACGCAGAGCTGTCCTTTCTTTAGGTGAGACTGTGACCGTATATGCTTACCTCGTCCTAAAGAATTTCTCTCTCTCTGCCTCTCTGTCTCTGTCTCTCTCTCTCCTCCCTTTCTTTCTACTCTTTCCTTCACATTTAGCTCATATATATGAAAAAATTGTGTTTTTTAATTTGTGAAAATTTCTTTATATAGTTAAGCCTAATTTATAAACACTACTGAGCAGATTACTTTATTCACTCTTAATACTACACACGCATTATCCTTCTATTTATATAAATACTGTGATTTACCAATAGTACTTGGACTTGAACCCAAAGCCTTTGCACTGAGATACATCCCCGGTAACACAGAGTTTATGTTACTTTCCTCATTCTTGAGGAAAAGCTCCCCAATAAGCTTTCCTTTAAAAGAAAGAAAGACAGATCAAGAAATGTAGTCAAAATGAATATTTCTTTTAGTGTGTGGCTTCAGCATGGTGAATGAGGTTTCTCAGATTGCCAACTACGAAATATAAAGAAACAGGAGGAAGTTTACTGAAGATTCTTTCTGGAGTAACCCCTGGAAGGGAAGGGGAAAAAGGGAGCAGGAGGATGAGTCAAAGCAAGAAGTTAGACCACAATGGACTTAACACAAAGGCTCAGCTAATCCCTTCAGGGAGATCTAAAACCAGATAGGCCCTTAGAATTGCACAAGATAGGACAAAATTTTATTGCTTTGCACTTGCCAGTTATTTGAGACACTGAACTGCTGATGGAAGGAGGATGTGACTTTAGCGAGGGACTTTTTAATTCTTTAGACAAATCCTACACAATTAAGGCTACTCCCAACATTTGGAGAATGAATTTTGTCACAGCGTGTTTCCTAACAACCATATACAGGCAATTTTAGGACTTCCATGTTGCAAAGTAAGAAGAATTTTGGTCTGGTGTGAAACTTTTGAATTGCTTTCTGTTTCTTTTCAGAAGAACCAGTATTCTATCATACTCTGTTTCTCTCCTCGCTCCCACTATCTTTGGTAAGGCATTTCTGGACAGATAGCCTTCTTTCATTAGGAGCAGATCATGGGCTTCTTTGTGTGCTTCTAAGTAATATCCACCAGCCATACTTTAACATGGAGAAAACACAGAGCACTATCTCCTAGATATTCTTTATTAAATAATCTTTATACCTATGTCTCTACATTGTTCCTTTTGTTTATCTATAGTGACAGAATAATCCACATGCTTTTCTGGTGTCTGGGGCTATGGTTGCCTGCTGTCTTTAGCCAATTTTATCTGCCATTGCTCTAAAATTTTTCAAAAGTTGAGTCTACTTCTGAAACCTTTTCTTGTTTTTCTGCACCATTATGACTTTTATTCTAAAACCTGCATTTTCTTCTACTGCATTTCATTCTTGAGCAGGAAGCTTATATATTAAGTTCTTATCTTGGTTGTAAATGCCACATCTACTCAGTAGAATAGAACAGTATTGGTCATGGCCTCAGGCAGACCTACTAACAAAGTCTGCAACTAATTACCTGTGAGACTTGAGGTCAATTATATGTCCTTCCCTAGATCCAGCTTTTTTTCTTTAAAGTGGGAGTAATGTATGTTACATAAAGTAGACATAAAGACCTCATAAAATACTTAGCACAAGGCATGGCACATTACCAGCATACAAGAAATGGTTGTTATGTTACTTCATATTTGTTTTGTGTTCTTATGAAAAAACAACCTTAATACTTTGGTTTTTTTTTTAACCTTGATACTTTAATAACAATATTCAAATCCATCAGAAAATCAGAATACAAAAAGCCTTAAAGATTCAGTGAGGCTTAGTGTATATTAGAGTGGCTTAGCAATGTGACAGCTTAGGCAACGATGCATGTAATAACACTGCCGAGTACTACCTTGAGATGTAAAAAAATTTCATATTTAATAGTGACAACATTTTTCATCGGTTTTTTCTGGTTTAACATCTTTGATTTTGATACTGTTTTATCTTTTAGTCTTTATAAAATCGATTCATTAAAACAAAGGTAGACTAGTTATTTCCTCAAAGCAAGAAGTCAATCACAGAATGTTATAAAATGTGCTAATATCAATTGGAGAAATTTTTATGCCTGTATCTTATTCCTTGAGCAACTACTTTAAAGTTAACAACATGTAATGTATTAGCTATTGTTATTCTCCTATTATTTTGTTAAGAAATTTCGTTTTACCTTTTTTCTATAAAATAAAATAATTTTTAAGCCAAAATATGCTAAATTCAATTAGAGTTATGTAATTGTGGTAGTACCCTTGCATAAAAGAAATGATAATAATATTATCTCCTCTATTTGTTTCTCTGGGTTACTATACAAAACTCCACAACTGGGTGCTTTAGACTACAAGAGTTAATTTTTCACTATTCTAGAGAATACATTCCAACACCAAGGAGTTGGCATAGTTTGTCCTATCTGCAAGTTCTGCAGAGAATCCATTCCACGTCACTCTCTAGCTTCTGCAGTGCCCAGAAATCACTGACGTTCTTGACTTCTGAATGAATCACTTCAACCTCTGCCTTTGTCTTCACATTGCTGTCTTCATTTTGAAACTGCCTTACTAGATCTTTACATGACATCCTCCTCTCTGTGCATTCAAGCCATGCTTTCTCCCATTTATACAAACACTAAGACATTCAACAAGGACTTGTCCTAACTCAGTGTGTTCTGTTTGTAATTTAGTTTACGGCATTTTTTAGTTTAATTGTAGCTGCAAAGACATTGCATATAAATCAGGCTATATTTACAGGTACTAGGAATTAGAATTGGAATTACAACTTTTTGAGGAACAAAAGTCAATGTCTACTAAATTTAGATATTTTTATGGTGGCTATGTTAGCTAAGAAATTTCACATTATATATCAGAAACCTAAGCAAGCAGTGGGTGAAACATTTTGGGAAGAATTCCAGAATATACTGGAATTGAGCAGAACATTATGTAAAAACTGAAACAAAGAATTGAAATATTTTGGAGAATTTAGAACATTTATCTTCTTATCTATTAACTTTTCCATTTTTGTCTAGTTATAAACTACCTTCCTTTGTGTTTTATTTATCACATAAAATAAATACCCACATCTTCTAAGGGCTAAAGAAAAACATCAATCAGAAATGTTTTTGTGTTTTCTTTTTGATACCAGAAATTGAATCCAGGCCCTCACTTTTGCGAGGCCAGTGCTGCCCTGTTGAACTATGTCTCAACCACTTTTTAACTGGGAAGGAGATGGGAGATTAGAAAAACCCAGGAAATTGAGTGATCTTATTCACTTATTTTCTTCAGTAGAAAAATTAAGATTGTTTTTAGCAAGAAAAGAAATTTAACATGGCATTTTAAAAGAAGCCAATATTAAAATTGTGTGAAAATTGTTCTGGGGAAGGAGAGCTATTTGTGGCAGAATGGTAAGATCTACATGAGATGTGTGATAGGACTGGAAGTATGCTGGGACCCATGTATGAGACTGGACACCACACACATTTTGTGGATGGACTGATGTTCTCTCTGTTTTCTTTAAGCAGTAATAGTTGATAGCTCCAATGTGTCATATGATTACTGGATAAATATATCATACAATTTTTGGTTGAGCCCAGAACCCTTACATAAATATTATGGGGAATATTCCAAGTTTACTTAAATTCGTCTGCCTTAGATTACTTCTGTGATAAATTGGTTCATTTCAAATTGATATAGATTATTCAAACATTTTGTCATATTTTGTTATAAATATTGTTTTTAAGGAAAAACAATATTACTGGTTTTGTTTTAATAAGCAGGGCTTCTGAGTAAATGGGTTTTGAGATACTGGTTTTACAACAGACTTACAGGTGAAGACCTTCTGGTCTTTTAAAGTCTTCTAACTCTGGCAGATTCATTGAGAGCTGGGAGCAGGACAAACATGTCTCTTTAGTTCATTATTTTTAGTAAGTTATTTAAAAATTTCTTTCTACTACACTGAGAAGTACTTTCTTACCAAGACTTAAGGGTTTTTCCTCCTCTCTTGTTTTTTGTTTTCATTTGTAAAGGCAGTGTACATGAAATATGACTCAAAAATCAATTCAAAGAATGCAGGGAGATGGTAAATTACTTAGGGTATAACCTTAGCTTCTTTCTGTTCCTTTTTGTTTTTTTCACTTCAGATGAAGATCACTTCTCTCAAGATTTTTTATTCTATCTCTTCTGACACTACTTCTTCTCAATCTTTCCTTTTCCCTAAACAGAACTCTTCTGTTTCAGTTACTTTTCTCATTGATGAGACAAAACATGTGACACAAGTTAAATGAAGAAAGTTTTATTTAGCTCACAGTTTGCAGAGATTTCAGTCCATAGTTGGCTGAATTCAAGGCAAGGTGGCATGGCAGAGGGATATCACAGAGTAGGAACAGTTTATGGCAAGCAAGTAGGAGACAGCAAAGCAGCAAGCAACAGCAGGAATGAAAAAACAGAACCTGCTTTTGTATTTTACCTGGGCTGTAAGTCTATTGTTTGGTGTTACCTACACACAGGGTTGAACAACTCTAATCCCAGGATCACACATCCTAGATCCAGCCACCTTGAAAAAGCCCCACCTATGACCACATGAGGCTTTGGAGGAACACCTGGATACAAGCCATAACAATTTCAAAGGAGATTTTATTTTTCTAAAACCTCTCCCACATGTAGGTGCTATACATCTAAGCAGTTTTCCTCCTTTCTTTTCAAAAAGTATTTGTGCGATCATTAGCAGAGAAACATATATCCATTCAGTGTAGTTGTTGGGAGAGGAGGATTTGAGGAATGCTGTTTGATAAAAGGTTTTCATTTATAGTCCCTGAAGCAGTGTTCTCCAGGCAGAATATTGGATTCCAAAACCAGGAGACACATTCTCTTCCTGACTTCACATTGATTTCTCACTCTGCTTGAGACCTTTGTATTTATGAATGGAAAATTGTTTTAAGAGGAGCTTGGTTTACAGTTGAGTGGCAGAGAACTTTTCTAGCATTCCTGAAGCTCTGGGTTCAATTCTTAGCACTACAAAAAGTAGAAAAGAAAATCTACTTTTATTTTATATTACTCTTTTGCTCTGCTTCCTGATGGGAGGTGGCTATGTTTGTTTTTTTCATAGATGAGTGTTTAGATGTATGAATCAAAGCTTCCCTCACACTTATTGGCCTATGGATATTAAATGAGATTTGTGATCATGGCAATTCATGGATGTTATTCTCCTATGATCATAGTTTTTAGACTGTCAGTAAGTGTTTTTTTTAATTTTAAAGATAGTAAAATCCAACAAAACATTACAGAACAAAGTCAATCAAAACAAAGCAGTAGAACTGGTACAGAACTTCACAGAACTATACTAGGAAAACAATAGGTACTATAGTATATCTTATTATTTTCAAAATAGTTGACCATTCCATCAGGTATAAAATCAAACCAAAAACAAAACAGAATAAAACCAATAAAACAGACTATGAAATAAAGCAAAAAAAATTAATCAGAATAAAGCAAAGCAATGAGAAAAATATTGGGCCTCAAAGACAAGACAGAAGAGAATCCCCCATATTTGCTACATTGCATACTGTCATCCTCCCAAGAGATGCTCAAACTGCCAGCTCCAGGCCTGCAAAATCAACTGAACAATACTAGCATTTAGTTGATTTATGTACCGTAGTTGCTATCAACTAAGCCAGTCCTCTGAACCAGACGGTTGCTTACAATGTGTGTGTGGGGGGAATATGTCCTTGATTCTTATCCTGCGCACCAGTAGGCCTATGGGAGGCACATCTCTTTCTCTTTGTGGAGTCCACGCTGGTCACACATGCTCACCAGGAAGCCAGGCTAGTTGTCCTCTGGTTGGAACCTCCTTGCCTAACATGGCGGATTCTCAGGAGGTTCATCTCTTTCTCTTCCTGGAGTCTGTGCTGGTCAGGCACACTCACAAGGAAGACAGGTTAATTGTTTACTGGTTGGAACTTCCCTGACCCAACCTGGCAGGTTCTTGGGAAGCACATCTCTTATCCTGGAGTCTGCGGTGGTTGCGCACACTCACCAGGAATGTAGGCTAGTTGTCTCCTGATTGGAACCTCCCTGACCCAATGTGGCAGGTTCTCAGGAGGCACATCTTTTTCTCTTCCTGGAGTCTGCACTGGTTGTGCACACTCACCAGGAAGGCAGGTTAGTTGTCTCCTGATTGGAACCTCCCTGACCCAATGTGGCGGATTCTCGGGAGGCACATCTCTTTCTCCTCAGTAACTGTGTCAAATGCTTTCAACTGCTTTGACAACTGCCAATTCACATGAGGACCAGAATTTATTTCTTTTTTCTACTTCTAGCAATCCATTGGCCATAGGAGACCACTATTCACTCATATGGTACAGCTGTTCATTGACTCAGCTATGACTCAAGTTGCTTAAACTAAGTATTGCTGTCTTTGGGGAAGTGAGGAGAATTGTGAATTCTTGCACCATTTCATTTGTTAAGATTTTGTAGCACTCTAAGACTTTCATACCCTAAACATTAGTTATCTTCTAGGCTTCATAGTGTCTTGCAATATAATTTGTCTGATAAAAACAGGCATCTCTTTAGTGACAATGCTAATTCTATACTCAGGGAAAATTTAAAAAATAAGAATAAGAATACATGTAAATGTGTGTCCTCAAAATACAGTGGCCTCTTGATCATGGAAGCAATTTATTTGAAAATGATATGAAGATTCTAGAGAAGTTTAAAACATTTCTTTCTTTCACCCATGTTTATTCATTGCGAAGTCTCAAAATACAATAGTGGATTCACATCTTTTTCTTTGAAGCTTTATCAGTGTTCACCTCATGTCTTTTTGATAAGACATTGTTGGGCCTATATATAGTAAGAGGATAAGACTAATTTTTTCATCAAGGTGGATAAACCTGGGTCTGTCACACAATTTAGTCTTTAGAATATTTCTATTGATGAGCTATCAATTTTAATTTTATGACTTTAATTATATTAAATGATGAGTAGTTAACACAAAAAGCACAAAAATGAAGTATTTAATTTTTAATATTTATTGTTTACAAAAATCAAAATATTCAACATCAACATTTTTCAATGTACTAAGTCTAAAAAAGAACAATGCAAATAAATTCTTATATGAGCTACAGTGAAAATATCAATAGCACTTTAAAAAAATAATCTTTACTTCAATTATTACATCTAAGGCAGTCTGCACTCATGACAATAGCACTCTCCATATACACATATTGCTTAAACTGATAGCACCTGTGTTTTACTTTCCTGGCCTCACTCTAGGATCAGTTGGTGGCCTTGCTATTTTGACAGGAACTTCTTATTATATTTGACAGTATATAGTTAACAGGAACATAAAGTATTAACAAAATAAAGTATTCGATTCTTAATGTATATTGTGCATTTAGAGCAAACATCAACATTTTCACATCAGCTGTGCACTTGCTTGCAAAACCCCAAAAATAACATCTGAAATTAATTTCTACATGAACTACAATGAAAAACCAATGGAATTCTACTACAAAAAATAAACTTTGCTTCAACTGTCACACCTAAGGCAGTCTTCACACATGACAACTGCATGTTCCATATACAAATAACATTTACACAGATAGCACATAAGTTTTGCTTTCCTGTACTTTTTTTAAGGGCACAGTTGGCATCTATTTTGTGTTCCTGTTGTCATAGTAGGTCTTTGTGATGCTGTGTCTGCCTGTTCACTTGTCAGCTCACCAGTGTGTTCCACAATTCTTTTGCATAGTTTCCTGACCAGGAACATGTTTTTTTCCTCTGCTGTAAATGATCTCTTATGAGCTCCAGTCTCAATCCTTTAAGAAAATTTCTCCTTGATATTTTGCTCTAGTTACTTTCTTTATAAACCATTAAACTTTTTATGCAACACAAGTTTAAAATCAAGTAAAACACAGCCATTGATTAAGGCATTCTGTTTCAAGTGACATCATATTTGCTGCATAAGTCATCAACATTTATCCCATCTTTGGTTTTATTGTAAAACATTTCCATCTCAGGCTTAAATTTTTTCAATGTTCCCCTATCAATATTTCCATCATGGTGCAATGTTGACATCAGCAGTCCCAGTTTGTTTTTCTGAGGCCAGAGTTATATCTTTCTGAAATCCAAAGATTATACTACACAATTCTCTGTTTTGAATGTGCAACACTTCATTTGAAATTTATGCTATGTTACTGAGTACAGTTCCTGTACTGGTCAGTTCATGCTCTGTTAGCAAATGTAAAATCAATTGGAAACTGATAAACCAATTGCTGAATGTAACATTCCAATTAGTTTGGGAGATGGGAGCCACAAGTCTGTTCACAACATTTGGTTTATACAGATAAGGACCCAATGGCTGACTTCCAGGATAAAAGTTTAAATTGAAAGCATAGTAAGTCTTTACATTTACAAGGGCATCCATTTTTAGGCCATGTTGTGACCCATTACTTTTCAATATGTCTTCTTTTCAACATGAGAAGTCCCTGCTAAGTACAGCAGACCTATGAATGCTTTCAGTTCAGCTAGTGAGGTGTCATGATAGATTTTTAATTATGGCTATTAGTGCATACAGAACGTTTTACCCGCATTTCAGCCTTTGTGTATTTCACAGTATCTTGTAGCATTTTATCTGTTACAATTTCCAACATTGAATGTCAGTCCTGGAATTCTCTACAATACCTGTCACCTCTGCCAAGACTCTCACTATATTTTCAGACCTAATTCTAACATTGGATAGTTCATCTAGTTGTGTGGCCATTTCATAACGTTTCGACTAGTCAGATATGGTCTCATACTGCTTTTTTTGTTTTGTTTTGTTTTGTTTTGTTTTTTGTTGCTTTTGTCATCTGAATCAAGGAGGTCTACATCACCTGTGTCTGTGTCAGTCGATTTTTGCTCTTCTTTACTGTCACAGGAACTTTGGCTCACATGGCCACTGTCAAAGTCATCATCATTTTCACCACCATACAAACACTCCACTCTTCGGATATGAAAGCATATATTTCACCATAACAGATCATTTTTATCATCCGTGCATGAGCAATCCGAGGATTAACTTTTGATCTCCTCGAAAACTTTCAGATCTGGTTTTTCATATGCCATTATACTGAAATGGCTTATTTCTACTAAAAAAAATGAAAAGAAAACTTTTTTTTACAAATCCTGGAGTGATGTGCGTCTGTTGGATCCTCTAAGATGCTTGGTCAAACATATGCAAAACAAAGCTACACAGAGCACAAAGTAGATAAAAATCCCATTTTGCCACTTTTGCATACATGCACACACACTTGCTGTCTGTCATACCAAGTGGGTAAATACATAGATTGCTTCTTGTATCCCTCGGGGAAAGTTACTCATACAGCCAACTAGTATTACACTGAAGTACAAATTTGCAGTAGAAAAAGGGATGGGCCTGCTGGACCCAGTCTTATGTATTAAAGATGATTGTGTGCTCTTGGGTAACTGATCACTTTAGCATTATGCAATGTCCTTTATCTCTGACAAGTTTCCATGCTGTGAATTCAGTTATGTGTGAAATTAATGTGGCTACTCATGATTTATTTAATTGTTGCTAGCACTATATATCGTTCTTCACACATATTTACTTTTAATCTGTATGTCTTTATGTTTAAAATGATGTTTTGTCAACAACATGTGCTTGGATTTTGAACAACTCTGACAGTGTGTGTTTTAAAGTGATTCTATTGACATTCACAATGATATATACAAAGATAGTTGGATTAATAGCTGCTGTATGTTTTCTATTTGTTTCCCATGTTCTATCTTCTCCTTTTTATATTCTGTTCTTTTTCTGCTTTTTGTGTTTTTATCTGGGTATTTTGCATAATTTCACCTTTTCTTTCTTAGAGTTTGGAATATATATTTACAACTAACACGAGTCCATTCAGAATTCCACAGTGCCACTTCATGCATTTTGTGACTACTTTATAATAAAAAATGCTGATTCTTCCTTTCTATTCCTTGTATTATTGCTCCCATTCATCTTTTCTTGTATTTAAGCATAGATGTTCATATGATTATAAGCGAAAGAAGTGCATAGACATACTAAGACACAATAACTGCTATTACTTTTGACAAATCATTATTCTTTAGTTTAATTATTAATAACAAAATAAAAATTTCAATTTTATTTCACTAATTACATATTTCGTGCTCTTCCTTTATTTATATACATCGTAATGTCTGATCTATGTTATTATCTTTCTTTTAAAGAGCTCCTTTTATCTTGCCAGGCGGATTTACTGGAAACATATCCATCGATTTGTGTTTTTTAGATTTACTATTTATCCTTCAGTTTTAAAGAATAATTTTAAAATGTACAGAATTTTAGGTAGTTGATGTTTGTACTCCACACTAAATGTTTCACTTCATTGTCTCTTGCTTGTCTATTTATGAACAGAAGTTGTATATAATCCTTTTTTTTGTTCTCTATAGTTAATATATTTTCCTTTTCTGATTTTGTTGGGGTGTTTTCTTTAATTTTTAGTAGTTTTTAAATTATATTCCTACAAGTCATTTATTGTGCTCTTGTTTGTCTGTTTATATTTATCCGCTTAGAGTTCTCTGAGCTTTCTGCGTTTTAGTTTGAAGTCTGAGATTAATTTTGGAAGAATTTTAATTCACTATTGTTTCAAATATTGCTTCTTTTCTTTTTTTCAATATTTGTTTATTCCCAACATGTTTGTGTCACAGTTTGTGTGGTGGTTCTAAAGGTTTTTTTTTTTTTTTTTCAGATAAGATGTCACTATGAAGTCCAGGTTGGCCTTGAATTTGTGATCTTTTGCTCTATTACATTGTGATTCTCTGTATCTGCAATCTGTCTTCAATTTGAGGGCAGAGATTTGACCTGTGATCTCCTTTTCCTTATAGATCAAAATGCAAATTTTTTTTCATTTTCTTGCCTTTTGTTTTCGGGCTTTTTACTTGTTCTTAGGATGGAATGGTGACTTCCAAACTCTTTTCATGCATAACCAGGCAGCAGGCTATTGACATCCCAGAGATGAAAGCTGCCTGGTTTTGCTCAGCCTTGATGAAGTTTTCATGGCAGCTGGCATCGTGGAAAGTGTGTATAGAATGGATAGCATGACAAGCTAGGAAACCCGAGAATGTGAACCTACCAGTCTGATTCCTTTTTAACTACATTGTGATAAGAATCAGGGTCCTACAAATCTACAGGGATTCTTCTCATGGTGATGTCCCCAGACCTTCCACTAGGCTACACCACTTAATTTTTCCACCACCTCTCACTTCATGGGGATCAGCTTTCCAGCATGAATTTTTGAGGATGTATTTAAACCATAACCAAACCAGAGCACAAACCATCAACATTTTCATTTTGTCAAAAGGCTTGTTAATGCAATGTACAGTATTCTGCCTTTCATTGTGGAATTTAGTCTAAGATCAGATATTATATTTAGTTGTCATCTATTTTTATTCTCTTTTAATCTAAAATACTTCTACAGTATTTTATGCCTTTGCTTTTGTTTGTTTGTTTGTTTGTTTTGTTTTATTTTATTTTTTGGTCCTAAGGAATGAACTCAGGGCCTTGGCACTGAGCTACAATTCCATCCTCTTTTCAAGTTACTCTGTTTCAAGACAGCATCTCACTAAGTTGCCAGGTAGATATGTTACTTGCAAACTTCCCTTCTCAACCTCCCACAGTGCTGAGGCTATAGGAGTGTGCCACACATTTTGTTTGACTTTTAAAAATATAATATTTTCATAAATTTGTCCATTGTTTTTCTCTAAATAGGTTTAGGTTATGAATTCCTAGCTTTATCACATCGAGGGATATATGATGTCATTGTATTTCTTATTGGTGATATTAACTTTGATGCCTTTATTGAAATATTGTCCCTTTTTCCATCATAAAATTATATTTTCTAATACTATTCCCAGATGTTGCGATGCCCACTGGTCCTTTCCAGGCATTTACTGTCCCGTTCAATGAACTGGACAGAATAAGTGAAGTATATAAAAGCTTCACCTTTATTAAACTTAAAAGAGTAAGAATAAAAAGTGAAAAAGAAGTGCCCTGAAGAAAAGAGAAGACAAAATATGCCTTGCACACAGCAGGCCACGGCAAGAGCAAGAGAACAGTAACCACGTGGTCAGTGACCACTAATCTTTGCATTTTCCTCTGACATAGATCCAGGCTGTCCAATGAAGACACTGCATGTACATCCTAGCTTAGATAGCGAGGTTTCCATGATTGACATGTCATGCTCCATTGTCTAGCCATCTTTCCATGCTCTAATCTCCTGCCTCAATATGATTACTAGTGATCCACGTGGAAACGATTTGAATCCATGCAACTGTCTTGTTTCTCATCAAAATATTGTCCTGTATTTAGTATCTATTGATGACTCATGTCTGAACTAACCTTTATTATTATGGCTATAAAATGATCATTTTCCAGTTCCAATACTCCCTATACATTGACTAGTTGGCACTCAGTTTTGCATGGTTAGAAAGATAAGTGCTGAGTTTTAATTATGTAGGAAGAACTTTTTTTGTTCTCATGTTGCTGTTTGAAAATCTCAGAACATTCTTCTCTACAGATTGACCATAATCTTAACAAATATCTATAATGATACTTCTGGCAAGTAGCTGTGTTTGTATTTTTAAAATATCATTCATTTTTAAAAATTCATTTGAAAACATTTAGCTGTGGTAATGATTTGTTGGCAGAAAAAAATAAAACCAAATTTTACTTATCACTAGAACTAAAGAAAAATGATAAAATAGATTTTGTCTCAGCTCTATATTCATGAGGGAATCAAAAGACTAATATTTGGTGGAGCATGGCATAAAAATGTAGTTTTTGAAGTTGTAAAAATGTATACACTGATGTTCTTTTTTTCAATAGCTATTCCTATTTCACAATAGTTGTATCAACCAGTTGAAAGAATGATTTTAGCATTAAAGGTGCACCAGAAGACAGAAAAAGTACATTTACGATAAAAGAAAAAAAAGTTCAAGCAGTTGGAAATACATTAACCTTTCTGTTTTTGGTGGATGACATGAAGATTTGCACTCTGTTTTTATCTTGTTCTTCTTTCTGTTACTCAATTCATTAAATTAAAATAAAAAAGAATGCACTTAGTTCTACTTGACTCTACTGACTGTGCTGTCCTCTGACAGCTAAATGTCTCACAGGCTATAAAGCATTAGGTTTTTAACTTTTCCTTCTTAATTCCTGTTGCTCCATACAATCTTTTGCATTGTGCATATCAGCAGAATAAAAGAGACAGACAGAAGAACAAAGAAAGAAAAGCCCATTTTCTCAACATTCTATTGCAATGTATTAATTTGAAAGTGCATGGCACCATGACTGCTTTAAGGCCAGAGAGAAAGAACACAGCAAAGAGTTATTAAAATTATTTTTGTATTTAGCTCAATATCTTAGTGTATTCTGACAAATTGCACAGAAGCTCCTACTCTGTATATGTTTGCATTTTAATAAAGGAAAATAAATTTTCTTTAAGCAAGAACATGGAGGTGAGTTCTTGCTAAAGGGCAGAAAGTTATCTGAATCCAGCACCACGGGAATGGGAGAACTAGCTAAAAGAAGTTGGTGAGTAGCAGCAGTTAACATGAATGATTAACTGCATTCTGTTTTCTGGCTCGAGTAAAGCAGTAGGGAGATATTACAGCTGCTGGAGTCCCTGAAGCAGCCTATGAAAGACAGGTAGAGGAAGTAGGCATTATTACAGAGGTCCTTGGATATGAGCAGGGCAAAATGTTCCTTGCCCTCTAAGTGATCTCCATTTTCATACAGTAAAGCTGATTCTGTCCTTAGCACTCACCTAGCAGGGTCCAGAGTTGCCCTTTTAGTGTTGTTGGGAAGACTCAAAAACACATCATGAGTCCTCTTAAGGCAAAGCACTACATTGTCTCTCAGGCCTCAGTTTCCATTTCTGGGTAGTGGTGGCTGAAGGGAAAAGAAGCTCACTCTTAGTTCATTGTGCTAGAGTGAGACTGAAACTAGGCCTTCAAATTTTGAGACATTGACATCTAAAGTAACAAAAAAGTATAGATTTCTTCTTACAAGGAGCCAAATCTTAGAGACAACTTTGAAGATTCTAAATTTGATGTACTAGAGGAAAATGCCCATGATCAAATCTTCAGGTGTGCATAAATACTTTAGAGACCAAACCTAAAAAGGCATCTCTCTGAAATATTGTGGTGCCAAGGAAAACATTTCATACTGCTCCCTTGAGAAAGCTTTTATTGTTTCATAAGCAAGCACCGGGACAGTTCTAAGTCTAAAAACAGTTGTGTGTTTTTGGGGGCATGTATTCTTTTTTTCAGTTGTGTTTAAGGGATTGAGGGTGAGAGCTTGAAGATGAAGGCTCTCTTTTCATGGGTGACTGTGAGATTGCAATGTAAGTGGAAGCACACCAATACTGGTAATAAAGGTGGGCCCAGACCCAGGAGGGATGCATCACGCACTTAGAAGCTAGCATGAACAGGGGCCTTGTAAAGAGGGTCTCTTCCTACACAGACATGACTGATCTATTGAGCACCTTTCTTTGTAAGAAGTGACTATTGAACAAAGCAAGAGAATGACAAGTGAAGACTTCGCGTAGAAAAAGTGTCTCAGAGTTATGAAGAAATTCCAGCCAGGGCAGGCAGGTGCTGGGAGGGATTATGATAGACCTAACCACAGATGCGACTTTCTTCTGCCACTCTGATGAAGGTGGGTTTTCCACTTCCTTGATAATTTGTGTAAACACTCAGAAAGTTTCTTTTAAACTTATTCAATGTTAGACCTGGAGCAGAATAGTTTATTTAAGAGTTTGACAACATGTCAACATTAGTGGTGCATACAATGTTTTGAAACGGCTAAAAAGTTTGAGCTACAGACCAAGAGAATTTTCAATGGAGGAGAAATGTATTAAATTATAATTCCAGCTAAGGAAATTTGGGGAAGAAATAGAGAAAATGTAAGGCAATGAAACTCATAGTCTCTAGTAGGGACATCTGGGTGTCTTGACTCAGTTGGTGACAAATTGGATACCTGGAAGCAGGATAGCAGAGAACAGAGGCTAAAGCTGTATTAAGAATAATGTTTATTTATGCTATTTGGTCTTAGGTCAATCTGCAATTTATTCCACCATGAAATTCTGAGAAAAGTTTAAAAACTATAACTAAAAAATCAAATGAAAAGATATGAATTCTCCCCATTCACCTGTAAGTATTGTCATATTTCACAGATAAAACTCAACCCGAAATGAAAGGCTTGAGCTTACCTCTGGAGAGATGGCCCTGCCAAAGAGGGGCAGGGGCCAAAGTGCTGCTGTGGCTTATGGCAGCTGAGGTGATGTTGATGGGTCATTTCAGAGAGATTGCCTTCCTGGATCAAACCCCTGCCAGCCATAATTTAAAGGGACAGAAGTCATTAGTTTGTAATGCTGCTCTCTTTGTACCAATAAAACTTGTATTTGCCTTTCTTTGCAAACCTCATTGCTCTGTAACTCAGTGTCAGCTAGTGAGTGAGACCTGTCTTAGTAACAGTGACAACTGCAAACTTCAGCAACATAAATATGCCACACTCGGCTTTGGTCTACTGAAGGTTAAGTCAGGCTCTTTTCTGAGCTGCACCTCTGTTCTCCATTGTGGTTGAGAAAGGCAAAAATACTGCAGCTCCTTTATAAACCAGAAAGTTTATGCCATTTGTTTTCTAATAAGAATAATCATAACTTTAACTCAGGAAGGAAATTGAAGTTATAGCCTCTCGTTTAACTGAATCAATGGTTTGAAGTTAGGTCCCTAGGCACTCTAGCAAATTTTCCTTCAGTTTGTTGGGATTTAAACTGGAAGTCAGCTGCTAAACCCCTGCTCTTTGAAAGAGATAAATTCAAGTCAAAACAGCCAGTTTCACAGCTTGCATATGTCTGATGCTGTCATCATGATTTCTGTGAGTATTACTCTTAACCTGGTCCAACTTGCCTGAGTCTCTATATGCTGTCTATCCCATCTAAACATAATGAGGGAAAAAAACTGTTAGCTACAAAAGGTCTAAATTCAGTGAATTAACTTACTTTGCTAAAAGTAATACAGTATGCGGTGCTTATAGGAGGACTCATATTGTACATAATTTCATCATTCAGTGTCCTGCTTTCTCTGCTGTTCTCTCTGTATCTGAACTCTTGTCCTCACCTCTCTTTTCCTCCCTCTTCTTCCTGTAAAGAACAAAATAAAAATCTTTTCTTAATAATGATACAAACAATCTAACATTCACCTTTAAAATCTGAATATTCATTATTATGTCACTTTCCCTGTTTGTAGCTCATGAAAATATTTCACACAAACAACTAACATGTTCATCCTAAAATATTCTTAAAAATCCAGTTAAATATCATGTTTTTCACATTGTTATTTATACAATAATTCATAAGAATTTAGTACTTAATTCATTATGAGATTCTTTTATGTATATACCCTCATCAAAATCACCCTGCGGGGGAGTGTTTTCTACCTTTATTTAATGGTTGAGAAAAAGATAATTGCAAGTTTATGGAGGTGAAGACATTGCTTAAATTTGCCCATTTGGTGGGGCAACTGGGCATCGTGTCATGTGTTTGCTGTCCAAAAGCTGCCTCTTTCCTCTACACCACCGTGCCTTGCCTCTCAGGTTAGCCTACTCCTTGAATTTGAGCCTATCCTGTAACTCATTTTTCTTATACATGACCTGTAATATTTCAGGGCTTCTTTTTTTTTTTTAATGAGTTCTAAATTCCAACATTAAAATGGCTTGTGACTTCCAATCTCATGTTCTGACAGTTTGTGATGAAACTTAGGCTAAAAGACTACATAGAGAAGCCGGGCGTGGTGGCGCATGCCTTTAATCCCAGCACTCGGGAGGCTGAGGTAGGCGGAGCGTTGTGAGTTCGAGGCCGGCTTGGGCTACAACGCGAGTGCAAGGCTGGCCTGAGCTACATAATGCGACCCTGCCTCAAAAAACCAGCGCCGGGAGTTTGGCTCAGTGCCTTAAGCGCCTGCCCTGGCAGGCGCGAGGTTGTGAGTTCAATTCCCGGTGCCGCAAAAAAAAAAAAAAAAAAAGACTACATAGAGAGAAGCGGTCCATCTGTCTCAACCAACCCAGCCTTCAAACCGAAACTCAGAAATACGGGGCAGCCCATGAAGACTCACTACCTCGCGCCATGTTGCTGGAGTGAGCCCTGGTGAAGCTAGCAGAAATGTCCAGTCAACCTGCAGAGTCAGTGAAAAGTTTTGAGAATTATTGTTTTGTTGTAGTTTGTTATGCAGAAATAGATAACTGACACAGAATGCATTACAGTATCGCTCATCACTGCAGGAATGTGCAGGTACATTTAATAAGCATTAAATTAAAACAAGAAAAGGATTTCATGTTAACACAAGGAAAAGCCACATTAAGAAAGGTCATTGCACATATTCTAGTATTATTATTTTTACTTCCTGGATGTTTTGCGGAACATATTAAGGTCATAGTTTTAATAAGGCCAAAAATAAGATTACTTGTCTACTACCACAAATCACCAATCAATTTAGACTGAGATGAGACTTCAACTGCATTACAAGAAATCACTGAGTCCTAGGAAGTGATTTTTATTAATTTTTTATTAGATATTACCATTGCTATTCTACTAGTTCGAACAGTATGCATTAAGTAAAAAAAAAAAGATAAATACAAATAGGCAAGCAGTCTGGGAATAGACTATGCTGCTGAATGTATTAGCTATTGAGAAAGATCAGTTAATACTCATGATTAGATCAATTTTGCATGTCTATATCTGTTAATGTAAACAACTGTGTTGAAGGTAATGATGTGCAGTATTGCAATCATTGTCAAGTTCCTATCATCTTGTTTTGTAAACCTATAATGTTACTGTTGTGGATTCACTGTTGTCATTTGTTTTTCTCTTTTGCTCTTTGTCTTTCTTATATGTGTCTTTTTTTCCCTTAAATAAAAAAAATAATAAAAATCAACTCATGGTTTTTGCAGTTGACAGCTTCCATTGTGACCCAAAGACTGCCCAACAGTTCAAATCATGGCACCAGCTCTCTCTAGCTTTGTGATCTTGGAAAGTCGCTTAACCTCTCTGAGTCTAGATTTTCCTAAGTATAACGCCCTTAACACAGTACCAGACAAGCTTATTTCTTATTTGATGAATCTCCTATTGGGAAACTTCTATAGCTATCTTTTAAAAATAAAATAGGGCCAAAACCCAATCTTGGTAACCAGTGTGAGAAGAGAAAGAAATATTCTCCTTGGTATATTCAGGATCCTGTTAATTCTTTTGGTTTTTCAAATAACAATATTTTTATCATATAATATCAACTTTGTCTTCCCTTCTAATTGTCTTCTACATTATTGTTATGTTACTATCTTGTGGTTTTGCTTATAATTTAGATCTTTTAATATGTATTATAAAGATGAAAGTTCAGAATCTTACATGTTTAGGAAACGTCATCTAAGTAAACAATGAGAGATAATGTCAATATTTCAGGAATAATGAGCTCTTATATTATGATGTCAAGAAGCAGAAAGATATTCAAGGAAATCAACATATAGAAGAAAAAAGCAGGCAGGTTCCCAAACAGCACCCTGGTAAACCCTGACATGGCAGAGAGGATTCAGTGTTTTCCAAATGCAGCTCACATACCAGTTCAAGGAGGGCTACCTTGGAACCAAGAGAACACTTAGCAAAAATGTTAGCCATATCCAAACTTTAATCACAGATATTCTGATTCATTAGTCTAGAATAAACCATGAAATTCATATTTTAAAAAGCTACTTGAGTAATTATTTATTCTGTATGATTGGAAACCAATGATCTACTACTTGGCAATAGCTGAGGAATATACAATAATTTTACAGATATTAAAGTGTATTATACTTTTAGTTTAAAAAAAGAAACCCAATTATTCTTCTCAATTTAAAAGAAAGAGTTCTAGCAATATGAATGCAAGGAAAATTGTCACATGGTTCTATTTTACTTCTCCATGGTTTAAAATGATCTGTGCAAAATATTTTAGTTATTTGTATAACAGGTTTTACCTTTACAAAGTCGTACTACATGTGGTCTTTCATTTGGTCTCTACAAAAGCTCTTAGAGATAGGTGAGAATAGAAATGCATAACATCATTCTAGTTTTATGTGGCTTGTAATGCCTCTTGACTTCTTTACCAGTTTAAAAACTTACATTGCCATTGTTTATTTTCTCACAATTAAATATGTTCACAGCCTCTAGTAAGCAAAGCACATGGTGGAATTTCACATTTGTTTTTTTGCAGTAGTGGTTCCTTTGCAGTGAATTTCAGCTCTGATCTTATTCTAATAACTAAAAGACTCTTCTCAGTCAGGTTTCTTGGTTCAATTGATCATCAGAGGAAAAGGGGAGCCAAGAGCTGGGATCTGCTGCCGTCTTCAGTCTCTAGGAAGCTTTTTAGTACCCACAAGCACTGAAATTACACACATCTACACTTACCACACTCCTCTTCCTCCTATTTATTATCTGCAGAAATATATCACAAAGAAAGAACCCAATTTAAACTTTGCCTGGAAGCCAGTTTAAAAAGCTGTGATATCTATTTTCTTCAGATATGCAACTTCCAAACTTATTTTGTTTTATATTTTGTCACACATAAAAGGTTGCCTTAGTACATGAGAGACATTTCTTTTGAATTTTTTGGGCTTGTGCATGATTCTAGTAATGCTTACAAAACTGTTCATTTTTAATCCCTCTAACTCAACAGATGATGACAGTACTTGTACGTTATTTCATAGGAACATCTTGAAATGACTTAATTAACAGTCTTTAAAAGTAATGCATTTGTGAATTTCAGGACTGCAGATATCCTCAGTGACAAATTATTTGTCACCTTGTATTATGTCACAATTAGTCGGGACTCCCCAGTTTTCTGTGTCAACCTATTTTCCTTTGGCTGTCCATTACTACAAATGGAGCAAGGAAGTGGCAAACTGGTTGTGCCACAGGTAGGGACTTGAGTTGTTAGTTCAGTGATGTAAGGGCACCTTTCTCATGTGCATGGTAGCAGCTAGACAGACAATTAGTGATGAATGTAATGAGTAGGTGTTCTCTGGCACTGATGCCATCTAGCCATCTTTAGTCAAGAATGTCTGAAGACTCTGTCAGTGTAAGCTTTGCTAAGCCACTTTTCCACTTGTCTAGAGCTTTCTCATCTGTGAAATAGAGCTACATCATCACATGTGAATATTTGTTTCATGATGACTACAAATTATTCATCAGAGATGCATGCTGCTGCTCAATCTTGCTATACATTGCAAATAAACAGATCGGATGCTTATCTCCTTATTTAATACCAAAATATCCTACTTATCCAATGACTTTTTCTTGTTTTTTATTGTCAATACTAAAAAGACTACATGATTGTTTTTACCAGTTTCAATATTTAGAACCTCCACTTTGCAATTTCCACAGGGAGTACTAATTTGGTATAATATGTCATATAATTCAATGGCATCAAATATTCCAAAATATAATTTGTTTTCTAATCTAGTAAACACCCCTTAATATTTAATTTTATTCTTGTACATTTGTGATTGTGCTGGAACAAGCTTAGATTCCCCTTAAACAACACAGGAGTCTTGTTGCTCTGAGATGTTAGAGTCCTTCCACTGGTGAATGCTGATGAAGCCTGGTTGGCACGGATTTCTGTTCTGTTTCAAGGGCATGTCACTGCCATGGTTTAGTGCTAAAATGTCCCCCGGAAGCCTCATGTGCTTGGAAGGTGACGGGATCACTGGGTGTCACTCATTATGGTGAATTAATCATAGCCGCACATTCTGTTAGGAGGTGGGGCCTGGTCAGAGAAGGTGGGTCACTGGCAGTGTGGCCTGGAAGGCTGTATCCTGTCCCTGGCATCCCCCTTCTTTCTGCTTCCTGCTGCCAAGATGTGAGGAGGCTTCCCACACCATGGCCTTTTATGACACTGTTTCTGCCTCTGCGCCAGCTTTCTTAGTTACTTTTTTCATTCCTGGGACAAAATTCCAGACACCTAAGGTCAAAGGAGGAAAGGTTTACTTTGGCTCACAGTTTGTAGATATTTCAGTCCATAATTGGTTGGCTTTAGGCAGGGCGGCATGGCAGAGGGGCATCGCAGAGGAGAAACAGTCCAGCAGCAAGGAGACAGGGAAGCAGTAAGCAGCAGCAGCAGCAGCAGCATTCTTTCTTTCCGTCCCTTATAATCCATCCAGGTCGGGACACCCTTAACCCCAGCATCGCACCTTTAATTCCAGTATCACACACCCTAGACCCAGCCACCTTCAAAATACCCCACCTGTGACCACATGAGTTTGGGGGATTCATCTATATGTAAGCTGCAACACCAGCCAACAATGATAGATGACCCGTATTTTGTCCCAGTGATGGGAAAGCAGGTTAATACAATTTAGGTGTTGTGTCAGTCAGTTTTCTTTATTCCTACCACACTCTCATCTTTATTATAGTTATGATCTAGGAAAGTTTGAGTCACCTCTTCCTTTTTTTCTGTAGCATCTCTACTAATTTTAGTGTGTCTAGATTCAGATGATTGTTTCTGCTTTTAAAAACAAATATACTGTTTCTGCAGAAACTCTATTTTATTTAATGCTATGACAGGGGTGCAGATGTTAAGAGATGTTCAAGAAATGATTGCAAGCAAAATTCTTTTCATATGGACTAAATTTTGTGTGGAGGAGAATACTGGGAGAAAAGGGGTAAGTGAGTATTACAATCTCACTGAAATCATTTAAGAAACTGCATCTACATTTTAGTTCAGGATACTTATTTTGAGATTTCATAATTCAGAGTTTCTGTTTTCATGTCATGGAAATACAAGCTCCTTAATTTTCCCATTTAGAAAAAAAAGTGCAGTTTGGAAAAAAAAATGAAGTTTGCTGCCAACATTCATTTTGCCTTCAGTATTTGAGAATTTCTAAATTTTGCAAGTGGCAATACCTCCACTAAAAATAGAATGCCATAAATAGATTGTCTTTTGTTTCCCAGGACTATTGGTACATGAGAGCAATGTGAAAACAATAACATGAAATTATTTTGTGAGACCACTGGGGGCAAGGTTAGGAGTGCAATACACATGCTGTCTCAGGATAAGTGGTACAGCTGCAACCTCTACCAGTGGGTATTCTTGGGCAGAAAAGGATTAATTCTCCTCAAAAATGTTTTTTTTTTCTTAGTTAATAAACTTAGATATTATATCAGCTCTATGTGATGTCCCCTTCCCTAATTGTATCATTCTCATATTAATCACTATAGCTCCCAGTTGCATATCACGAATTCCACAGTCTTATGAAGTTACAAAATTTTAAACTTTTAAATGTTTGTTTTGAAACAGTTTTAAATTTTGGTTGCACACAATCTAGGAAACTGAGGACACAACATTATTCACTAAGATAAAATAAGTTTTGTTACATTATTAATCTATTCTTAAATTGCTATTTTGTGTATTGTGTAACATTTACTTTTATATTGAAACATTTCAAAGTTTTAAATAGAGCTGCTTATTAAAAGCATCATAAAACTCAGCATAGTTTAATAAGCTTTTGGTAAAAACTTGGGAATAATTTGTTATTTAAAAAAAAGTCAATCAAAGCCTAACATTGTGGAACATGCCTATAAATCCCAGTATGTTTGCAAGCTGATACAGGAGGATTACAAATTGGAAACCAGCCTGGGCAACTGAGTGACTTAGTAAATCCCTGCTTCAGAAAAAAAAAAAAAAAAGAAATAGGGATATAGTTCACTGCAGATGCACTAGGTTCACTTCTCAGTACTTTACCCTTAAGAAAAGTTAGCCAAAGCTAGATTAATGCAAAGCAAATAAAATTACATAAATGTTATAAATTTTGGGAAGCTAATGTTTTCAAAAGCAAGAGTATTTGACAATGCAGTATTCTAAATAGTCATACAGGGTAATGTTAGAGAATTGTTAGGCTTGTTTGTCTAGGTTTAGTTGTTTAATTCCAGTTAGTTTAGGAAAGCTAAAGAAATCCCTACCAAAACACCCATGTCTATTGATTATAATTCTTACATCTTGAATTTCCCATAAGAATTTTACCATTTAGTTGTGAAAACTTAATCTTTCTTATTCACCTGACCCTAAGGACTCAAAAGTAGTCAATTTCAAACAATTTATAGTTAAGTTTTATTGCACTTGGTTTGACAACTTTTAGCTCAGAATGTTTCCCAGAAGCATAAAAACTAACTAAAGAAAATCCCAGTGAGCCAAGGTAGAAGGATATTTGAATTCATCCACTTAACTTCCCACTCTTAAGTAAGATTTTTATTGAGCTTAATTCATAAAATGAATTTTGACAACCAAATTTAAAGTAGAATTAGTTATATTTGGAACTATGCTCACCTGCAGAAAGGCAAAACTAACATTCTGTGTCATAATTGTCATACTACACAAAAATATGTTTTTTTATTTTATTAAATTGTTTAATATACATTTACCATCTGAGAATTTATAACTATTTTAAAAGATTCTAGCAACAAAATATTTATCTTTCATAAAGCAGTCTTTAAAAAGCACATAGGATGAACTATTTTTAGGCCAAATACTGTATGATAATAAATGAAACTGTCTTGCAAAAAAGAAAAATTGTTTGCTTATAAAATGACATTTACTTATCCCACAAATAGGTGATTTTAACTCGAAACCTGCTATTTATATGCCTATTACCTCATTATATTTATACATTTCATAATTATTTGCTCAAAAATTGCTAAAAATATTAATAAACTACATTTTAAAGTAAAAAAGGATTTTGAGAAACTTGTTAAAATGTACTTGAAGCACATTAAATTGCAAAGTATTTCTATATAAAGCTAATAATGAATGGACAAGTAAAGCAAGCGGTTTAAACCTCTGTCGTTTTGTTTGGCATGACTGTGTTAAACAAAGGATTCAATATTTCAGGAAAATACCTGGTGCACTGAACTGTTGTTTAACCATTGTATGTTCAAATAGAGACCTATTTTAAGTAATAGTAATGCTATGAATTTTATATTATGTTAAAATTCAGAGATATATTTTAAATTTAACATCTTTTTTAAAATGTGTGTGACTAAGGGTTTCATCTCTGTGAAGTCGTGGCTTCGACATTCGTTGAGACATGTTACTTAAGCTTACTTCAGCATAAATGTGCAAGCCGTATAGGAAGTTGCCTTTTGCTCCGGTTTGATTTCAACCTGCAAAGTATATTAGGCAGAACATTTAGTCCTCTGTGCCTGAGTATCTACATCTGTTAATCAAGAAAATTATTTGCAGCTACTTCTAACATATGTATTCAAGTAATATATTTTGTATATTACCAGTTTCAGACCGTAAGTTTACATCAGAGTTTTTCTTTTATTTTCTTTCTTTTCACTTAACAGATGAAAAAGTGACCTCTAGGAAAACTATTTTTACACTCCATTTTCTATGTTATTTATTATATCATGTTGTTTATACTAATAAAGAATTTTCAAATGTCCCATTTATTTTTATCTGTAATGAAATTAAATATTCTAATCATTCTGATTAACCTGAATAAATCATAGTAGCATCCAAAATTACACACAGGGTCCTAGGCTTGTAGTTAATTTTGGTGAAAACAAGAATAATTTTAATATGTGAGTACTTTCTAAAACTGATAATAATATTACACTTGATCACAAATTAAAAAGAATGTAATCATGGCTCAGTAACTTTTTTTTCTTCTCAGAGATGCTGTTCAAGGGTCACACTAGGATAAGGTGAGGTCTCTTGGAACAATCCATAAAGGTCAGGGAGGTGAATCTATGAAAAGAGCATAACTTGGAGATGTATCTTTTATCTATATTGGTTCAGAATTTTTTATTAGTGGGAATCATACTACTAGAATAACTTTAATGAAACTAAATACAATCTTCATTAAAAACATACTCTGTATTTAAAATTTCCCAGTAACTCACAGATCAAATAATATCAATACGATAAATAAGAAAAACTAATGTTCAGATTTCAGATCTGGTGATTTAAGTTGAAAAAGATATTTGCACTCAAAGAAATAGAATCTCTCATAAAATAATCTTTAATTCTAAACACTATGTCTTGCAATTGTCTAATATTATTTTCACCTATCACATTTTTATGTTTATGTCTTCTTAGGTCTACTTGGTAAAAATAAAATATCTAGTGCTTTGTGAAACTGCTGCTATTGAAAAGAATCTTAGATAAAACTTTCAATTTCTTCAATGACTACTGAAAAAGTACTATTTAGTGTATTTTAGCCAGTTACAGTATTGCCTTTAATCTTTCCCTGGTAAGTGTTAAAAAATGCAGTTACCCAAAAATTATTATCTTTTTCTATTTTCTTTTTTTTCTATTTTCTTTTCAATAGCTAGTTTTACAGAATAGAGCAATTATTTGGTATTAAGAATATGAGAGCATCAGACATTATTGAAATGGGTTAAAACTTTCACAAATTTATCTGTATCTTTTATTTTATATGAAAAACAAATTAAGGATCAGCATAGAAAAATTTGATATTTATAAAATATTAAAATTTATGCATAATTTAAAAAACTATTATCCGACCATTTAAATATCTAATATGGCATTTTTTATAAATATGGGCATGTTCTTTAATATAATGCCTATTGAACAATTTTTTATTCTTATAAAGAAGAATCTCTTTATTTATATAAAGAAATAATCTTTATGAAGAAAATAATTTTTCAGTTTTAAATAGAAAATTTATTGTCCTTAAAATATGGAAGTGAAATTTTTTTTTAATTGTAAAAACAAAACAAAAAGATAGAAGTGATACAGAGTTTCAAAAAAATTAGTAAGAAATTAGCACTAGTTAATACATTACATATTGTTATCTTAGAAGTAGTCAGAAAAACTGAAAGAGTAATAAGATGCAAAATGTGCAATAGGTATTATAAAAATGAAAGGGAAAGAAGGTGCTGAAAAGGAAAGAACAACTGGGATAGGGGCAAGGAGAAAAGGAAGAAGAGAGGTTATATGCATATAGGCATACATATGTATATGTGTATGTATATATGTATATACACAAGGTAGATAACTATACTACTAATCTCTGTAAGTTCACCAAAAAGAACAGTTTGTGCTTTCATTGTTTGACTGGAAGCAAAATTTTAAATGTAAGTTAAAACAAATTGAAAACACGTAGTCTTCAAAATTTTTCTTTTTGGCTTGGATAGATGCTGGCATTTAATTTTTCCCTTTTTCATAGTAACATAAATAAGTATTGACTTCCTAAACAAATTATTTGTTCACCATTGAGGCTCAAAAATCTAATATTAATTTTTAATTTGTTGCTTTACAATATTACTTAGTAAAATCATATCAAGTATTAGACAAAACAACATAGTAGTTTATAAAACCCCCAACACACTGTATTAGGTGATATGCTATGTACCCTCAAGTCCTCATGTACTTTTGGTGGGGCTGAGTATGACACTTGTGATCAGTTTGTTGTCTAGCGCCAGGATTAATGATGTGAGTTCTGTACCTGCCCAGGGGTGGAGCCGACACACAGTGTAAGGGAAGGTGCTTCTTCCGCTTCTGCCTTCTTCTCTCTCGCCAGCGTGCCTTGCAGCTTGCAGCCACCATGAATGGCAGCCCCCACCACCCCATGCTGACTTGGAGCCAACTAGTGAACTAAAACTCCCGAGAAACTGTAAGAATAAACCTTTCCTTCCCTAATTTTGGGTGTCAGGTATTTTGTCTAGGCAATGAGTAAAAAGTAACCAAGACACACACATTATATGTTATAAACATGTATTAAACTGAATCTTTCAGTTAAAAATGTTACAACTGGAAATTCATTAATGGAATGAACCTACAAAAAGGTATCACAAGGTTTTTGAAATAAATACATCAATTTTCAATCATACTAGCAGCTTTATAATATCTAAAGGTATGTCTATACCTACATCTGTCTCTCTAATTTATAAATTGTGGGGGTTTAGCTAATTACTTGACCTATTATATTCCTCAATTTTAAAATATCACTAATATTCACTCATGGTTTTGTGTGGGAGTTACTTCAGTTACAATATTTAAGACAGTGTCTAGCATAGAGTAAGTACTTATGAGAGATTTATTTTAATATATTTTATGTGATAGTGAAAGAGTTTTCAAATAAATAATGAGGAAGCATAGTTTTTGGAATCAGCATCATAATTAAGTATGTATCAGTGCTTCAGTCCTCTTCAAACTGCTTTACATGTGGAAAAGAAGTAGATACACTTTTTTGACGCTGAATTTTCTTCCTCACACTCAGCAACACTGAATTGTAAGGAAAACTGCAAGGATTATCACACAGGTGAATGCATGACCTGAAGATTCAACGTGGCTTGTTGCATTTTCTCAAATACACCTGATGAAGAACAATATGATAATGTGAAAGACATTTCATGCCTTGTAAACATCTAAAAGTGCATTTCCCAGGAAGACTGCATGGTAGATCAGACAGTCACTTGAATCCGTAACCACTCAGAGAACCATTCTGTGTGAAGTCATTTTTGGAGAAAGCTCTGATATGATTCATGTAGAACACAATGTGAGAATGAAGGATCCTAATTTATAACTCAGTTTTTCAAAAGACGTCAGCATCGCATGAGAAGCAGGGTTTCTTTTATAAATGTTACTGATAGCAACTTGGCCATTACATTATATAAGCAATTCATGAGCTACTAGGATAAAAGTTGTATTTGTTTTCTGAAACACTTCCTTTAAAGGATATCTTTATTAAAATATAACTTACAGGTGAACTCTGCCTTTGCATCATTCAACAGATTTTAAAAGTATGCACTTCATTGACTTTTAGTGTATTTAAAATTTGTACCATTCTTACCATTATCTGATTTTAGAACATTTTCAGAACATCTAGAAAGTTCATGCTTGCTAAAAGTTGCTGTGCAAATTTCTGCTTTGCTCCTTCATTCCCCAAATTAGTCCCTAATTTATTTTGTGTTTTTATGATTAGAGTATATTGAACATTTCACATAAATTGAGTCCCACAATAGGTGATCCTACGTGGCTGACTTCTTAGCATAGCAGTTTCAGTGTTTATCTAAGTTCTAACACATACTAGGCATTTCCATATTTTTATTACCAAATCATATTCAGTTATATAAATACTCCACATTTTGTTTACCTATTTTTTTGTTGATAGATATTTGGATTGTTTATATTTTATGTCTGTTATAAATAATCTCTACATGAGCATTCATACAAAATTCTATGTTTAATCATCATAGCGGTGCAAGTGCTCACCTGGCAAGTATGAGGTCATGAGTTTGATCCCCGGTACCAAAATAAATAACTAAAGTTTAAAAGTTAAAGAATCATTAGCTATTTGTCTATTAAATCATTATAGGGACTACCAAACTGAGCTACAGAATGCCTGGTGAACTTAATGACAGTTTCTGCAGGGTGGAATGCATATTTGCCTATTACAACACCCTCAAAGACAAACAGAGGAAAGAAGTGTGAGATAAAGTGTACTGCTTTAAAAGATAAAAGTACACAAATGATGTGGTATAATTCTCTTTGTAAAGAGAAGAATTCTCATGTATTCTCTGCTGAAAAGAATAATCTAGAAAAACTGGAAAAATACTAAATTTGGGAGAACAATTGCTCAGAAGTCTTTTGAATAAATGAAAATTTATGGTTTAATGAACAGTTTAAAAGTTTGGTTTATTTAGAGTTACACTGAACATACTGAGTTCCAGATTCTTTTATGTAGATCAATTCTGTTTTTCTATGGCCAATAAATGGACTGGATTATAAAAAGACCAAGTAATAAGCTTTTGGAGGGTTACAAATTATTTTGTA
>RJWM01008770.1:0-71253 GCA_004363535.1 Dasyprocta punctata
AGCTAACAGGTAAAGAAGGTGGCTCCAACTTTTACATCTACAAACAGGCTCATACCATCAAAGCCTGAAGCCTAGCAGCTTTCAAATCTATCAGTATTTTCACAAGCCATTTGGAGTAAAGCATTTTCATTGGGTCAATTTTAAATTCTATTACTATTGGAGTTATAGTTCAGTAGAATAGCACCTGCCTGGCAAGTGCCAAGTCCTGAGTTCAATTACTGGAACCAAAAAAATAAATAAAAAATAAATTCTATGACTATGGTCATGGAACTGAGACATGAACCGAACTTTACCATAGGATTCACACATTCTAGTCCATGACTCTTCTCAAGAAAGAGACCCAACCTGTTAATAATTAATTAGTTAATTGTGGTTATAATAAAATCACCTATACGCCAAAATTTTTTTTTACTGTTAAGCTTAAAATCTAGTGTCAGAAGCTCCCCTACAGGGAGCCACATCTCAATCCCAGTGGCCAGTCTGCGCTACATGCGAACACCTTGAGCATTTCAGCTCAGCTCTCTGGAATTCAGTTTTCTAACTGGCAAAAAGATAGACCTCACTGATACATAAATTCCTCCTCAATGCTAAGTTTTTATGGTCCAATAACGTATTAAATTTAAAGAATATTCTTTAGGGGTCATAAACAGTGGTGCCTAGTTTCTCCCATCTCCTGCAAACTGACCTCAGGGTAACTGTATACTACTGTTTTCTCTCATTTCCTGTTTCTTTCTCTCCACTCCCCAATACCTTTGTCCTACCTGGTTACTATACCATTCAGACTTGGCAAACATCAACAGTTTCCCTGCCTCTTCTCTTACTTTCCTCCAATATGTTGTCTTCATACCATTTACAGAATGGACTTTCTGACAAATATACTCAACCAATTGGTTCCATTTCTTATACAATTTTTCTAAGGCTCTTCACCACCTTTTTTCTTAAAAGAACTTGGGTACCAGCCTCGGCCTTACAGGGTTTATGGTGAGAACTAAAGACTTAGTTCACCACAATCGTTTATGAAATATCAGGTGTGCCATTTTTACTCTACTCCTACAACTATCCAAGTCCAATCTTCTCTCCATCACATCCTGCTCTGGGTGTTTTAAACCATGACACCGAACTACTTGTAATCCCTGGGACATACCACACTTCCTGTCTGGAATGCACAACAATGCACATCATCCCTACTGGCTGAAATTTGGAAGAATTCTCTTCCAACTCCTTCAGTTTTCGGGTGCCAACATCATGCCAAGTATTTCCATTAAGTGAGGTCTTCTGCTCCCTCAATGCCTAGGTGTACCTACTCCTCTGCACCTATTGCATAAACACGCATTGTTTAGAAATTGTTTACATACAAACTTCAAAGGCACAGATGTTCCCAGCAATGTCTAGAAAACTGCCTGGAATACCCTAAGTGGGTGCAAATAAATGTCAATTTTCTGAATGAATTTCAGTGGTTCTGATCTCCAGCCCTGTGACAGAGGTCATAACACCCAAAGACTCTAGGGCTATATACATGGATCAATTAAGAGGACTTTTCCCAGTATAACTTATGCTATTTTTTTTTATCTTAAATGTTATAAAAGTAAGTGGGATAACAATGCTCAAGTGAAGTGACAGTTTTCAACTAGTGCTTCATGGTATTTCTGTTTCCAATGCTTTTTCCACTAAAAACACAATCCTCACAAGATTTAATAGTTCTGCAACCTTGGTGAGAAACCTGCAACCTTAGTGACAAGATCTTTATATATCTAATATTATATCCAGAATACTTTTTAAGTCATATTTTGTAATACTCCCATTATTTTTAGATTACCAAGCTATTTCCAAAATCAAGTGCCAATTTAAAATTTCTCAAAGCTTCCAATTCCTTCGATCTAAAAAGACACTCTCTCAACTCTATCAAAGACTTTGCCTTTGCTACTAACACAAAACTGTGCCACTTCTTTTAGCCCTAGGTCTAATGATAAAATAGCTCCTATCTATATCTGGCAGATTTCTTCCAAACTCTTTAGTGATACTTAATTGATTATGTTAACCTGAATAAGAAATACCCAACTACATTGGATCAGCATAGTTCTGGGTGTAGCTGAAGGGATTTATTGAAGACAGAAGACCCACCTTGGCTGTATGTGGCACAAACCAGTAGGCTTGTTGCCTGAACTAAACACAAGAGAATCTAAAAAGGAAGGCTCACTTCCGTTTTCTCAGAGGAGCTCCAGTCTTCACCTTCACCTTTGATGTTGTCTCCTGGCTTCCAGCACTGACTCTTTAGCTTCTAGTATAGACCTTTTAGCTCCCTAATGTGGACTTTCACAGGACACTACCGTGAACTCCAGGCCTTCAAGTGGATCCTTCAGATCTCCTACACGCATACAGACCCTTTGCACTTTTCCACACTCAACTCTGTGGGTGGCCACTGTAAGCCAATCTTGTAAATCCTTATATATTTGTGTATTTTGCACTAAATTTGTTTCTCTAGTAAGCACCGACTGATACAAAATTTAACTGCTCATTTACATTATTCATTCTTTTTTGGAAAAAAAATGAACCAGTAATAAAATTATATAACTCATTTCTATCTTAACTATGAAGCTTTTACTATCATTGTAGTAGAAAAGCTATTACCTGTACATAAAACTTGCAGCTTACTCATAATCTTCATTAGTGACTTATGATTAGATCTTCCAGCTGCTAGCAAGCTGATCAAAAGTCAAGCAGATGAAAGATTAAAGATTGTGAATTTTACTTGTCAAGTATATGTGTAATCAATATGGTTTAGATTAGAAAGCTTCAACTGTATTTGAAGACTAACAAAATCTCTGCTTTCACCATTACTATAAAACTGTTAAGAATTCTTATGATTAAAATGGAAAATTCTGGTTTTCATAGCTCAATAATCCATGGAAAAGGGAAAAACCAGAGCTTGATAGCGTTTCCAAATAATTACTAGATATATATGGTCATGGTAGCTAGTCAGAATTCCTAAAGGAAATAAAATATAATCATTAAAGAACTAATTTTGATTTTTAAGATGTTTGACTGCTATGTTTATGCTCATTTTTCATATAAAGTTATTGACACAAATAAACAAATGCCAATGTATTAAATAAATGTAAAGTACTGACAAAGTTTACTCAGTTTTCTGGTATTTTAAATTTAACACTTTTGTAACAAAGGCAGATAGGACAATATAACCATCTCTCTCCAAATTTGCTCTTTTCAGCGAGACAAAATACAAAAACTTTTTACGCCTGGTTTTCACCATATTCTAAAAATAATGAGTCTATCAAATAAGTTCCTAAGCACGTGGTTCGCAGACTCCTGTGATGCTATCAAGGAAACACAAGCAAGAATGTTTACTTTTAGCAAGTCACTCCATTCTCCTCTAAAAGATGCAATTTAAAAGCCATGGCAAATAAATTAAGAGTTAAATGAGAACTGTCTAAAAGTACAGAAGGAATTATTTACACACCAATAATTCATAATTTCAAAAATTCATTGACAGTGAAAGCTATCATCTGAATGTTTAGTCTAAAATGCAATTTCAGGGGCTGGAGATAATAGCTCAGCAGCACAAGCACCTGCCTGGCAACCACGAGATCATGAGTTCAGTCCCTGGTACCAATAAATAAATAAATAAATAAATAAATAAAATGCAATTTCTTTAATATGCCCAAAATAAACCTGCAGAAAGGTTTCTACTCTCTTGTTAATATATTAAACCCTTGCAACTAATACATCTAATAAATAAATGTGATGGAAGGATATCTACTTTAAAATGCTGTAATCCCAGTATTTACACTGTCCATTGATTGATATGAAAATATTTTTTCTGCTTTTGTGGGGTTTTTTGTTTTGTTTTGTTTTTTGGTTTTATTTTGGTACCAGGGATCAAACTCATGACCTCACACTTGACAGACCAGTAAGTGCGTGTGCTGCTGAGCTATATCCCCAGCATGAAAATGTTTTTTCACAGAAAGCAAGGGTAACAAAGTTTTAGTATTTGACCTGCTTTTTCAGCTACCCTGTGCATGGTTTCAGAAGAGAGTTGAGATTTGGAGATATGTAGTATTCTTCTCAAACCACACCAGTATTACACTGTGGACTCGGTATTTGGTGTCTCCCACACTGTCTCCGAAGGGTTCACATGGTCCTTGTAACTTCTGGAGAATCAGGAGGGTACAGAAAGGACAAGTCTTCAATGGGATGAGTAACACTCCAGGGAGCAGAAGCTATGGGACAGGTGCTGCACTCTCCCCTAACACAAAATACTAACCTTGCTGGGCCTAGATATAGAATGACTATGCTGGTCAGCCACATATAGAGTTGGTACAAAAAATAAAAGTGTATTTTCTACCCCTGAATTAAGTACCACAATGAACAATAAATAATAATGAGGCAGAAATACTGCTATTAATCACAAGGGCCAAACACTGTACCTAGTTAGCAGTACTCTTATCTACAATATCTAGTTACTCTTAATTAAGCTGAAAAATCCCATTTCTATGAAAGGCAACTAACCTAGACTGAAGTCTCATGCAGTTCAATGTATTACACTGATCACTATTACGGAACAAAATAGAGATGTGATGCTTCATCTGTAAAAGTTTAAAAGCTGCTAGAGGAAACCAAATTTACACAGGCATTCAAGCTCTCAGGAGGGCCACCCAAGGACGCTGACACAATCAATCAAAACATGCGCTTGGAAGCAGCACTGCCCTGACCACATGAATGACCTGCTCAAAGTCATTCCAAGCCACTTGGATTCCATTAATTCAAGTTTTGCTGTTTATCTCCCAACAATTAAAAGGATAAGTCTCCACAAGACCCTAATAAATTTTCTCTATTTGGCTACAGAAATGAAAATTGTCCACAATATTTTTATAGTTGGGTTCTTTCTCTAGACTGAGTTCCACTGAAATCTGGTAGGCCTCAATGTTATAATCAGTAAATGGAAAAAACATGCCAGTGTTTTAAGTAGACAGAACTGAAAACGTCTAACACTATCCTAGGTACCCAGAAGGTACTCAGTACACATTAAGTTTTATTCTCCTTCTTTCTCTGGGCTAGATTTATCCTGGGAATAATTCTTCTCTAACAATTGCAAATATTATTATGGAAGAACTTAAAGAACACTAAAGTAAACCAGCCCATCAACCCAAGAGGCAGAGTAAGGCAGTAAAGTAGCTTCAGGAGGTCAGCGGGGTCCTGTGTAAAACCTTTAGAGTGCCTCTCTTTCTATCATATAAAAGTATTATTTAAACAGCTGACTGACCAGTCACAAAGAATAAGAAATATAGATGCTAGGCGTGGTGGTATATCCCTGTAATCCCAGCACTTGGGAGGCCAAAAAAGGAGGACTGCCGTGAGTTTGAGGTCAGCCTGGGTTGAATAGTCTACTCCGTCTCCAAAAAAAAAAAGAGAGAGAGAGAGAGAGAGAGAGAGAAGATGTACAGAAATTCTCTCTCTGGCAAAGGATGAAGTGACCGCTTTTTGCTAAATCAAACTCAACAGCAATATTAAAAGGTTGCTGGGCCAGCTGGGCCTTGACTTTACAAAAGTGGCTCATGATATTAATTTAGCTGTAGCCTGAAAGACCCTGGATTTTTCATTACTTATGAAAGAACAGCCTTGAATTGTGAGGCCACAGTGGCAAGCAAACTGCTCAACTCTGAGATGACAAGCAGGACTCAGTCTGGGGCAAAGAGAGGGAGACAAGCCACATGCAGCTGTCACAAGCAGCTCCCCAGCTGATGCTTTGTTCCTTCGCTCACAGAAGTGTGCTTAGGGTAGGATTAAGCAGACCCTAAGCCCCCTACATTCCCATCTCATTGCATTCTGTCTGGCCCCAAAACAAAGAAGCATAAGAGACATTTTCATCTCACCTTAGCTAAGCTCGCCAAAGGAAGTGTTTCTTGTTTCATTATATAACGTGCTACAGTGAGAATGTGTCACCAGTGTTAGAGAGGGGCAGAGGGACGTATGCTGTGTTTTTACCACTCTGAAGATCAGTAGGCTTGGTTTCTTTTTCTTGGTCATCACGGCTATTTTACACCACAATCTGAAGGATCAGGGTTAGAGAGGAAGAGAGAGGAGGAGACAGGAGGGGAAAATTCATTGATTTGCCATGTCTAAAAGTTAATGCCAAGAGACCTGAGTTTGTATTTTAAATTCCAGGAAGTTGAATGTTCTGGGTAATACATGTGAATCACTGGAAACAAATTGTTTCTAGCTAGAAAGTGACTCTTTTGGTAACCACAATGTCCATGAATCATGGGTACTTTATTGTTCTACTTTCTTTAAATTATCGAAGAAAACCTTACTCAGGACCACCACCAGGAAAGAAATGGGAAAAAGTAAGTTTCCCCCCATGGACACACCCAGAATCTCCTGTCTCAATTTCTCCTTGGGTTAATGCTAGAAATGGCATAGCATTTGGGGACCACCATTCCCAGACCCTGGGGAAGCCCCCATCAGCCATAGCACCCTTCTGTGGTTGGGTCAGGAGGGCCTGGCTGCAAGGGCCCCAGAATATTTCTTCTGCTTGACTACTTGCATTTTAAATTCTATATCCCTGCATGTCTGGGTTTGATATTCTACCCATCAATTTCTAGCTGACACTTGCAGGGCACAATCTACTCATACTTTTGTTGAACGAAGGTATATGCTGGTGACTATTCTATTTTATGTGTCTATTCTTGAGTATGGTCATCCCAGTTTTTCCCAGTTTCCTAATGACTCTTACCTTCCCCTTATTTAGCTGGGAATGAAGAAAAGATACAGCATTTCAGCAGCAGGGCGAGACTTCCTCTCTGACACTCCTCTTATATGTGCAAACTGCATTAGAAGTCTCACAAAAGCATCATCCTATAGGAACCACTCTTAAAACCCTAAATATAAAAACCTCACAAAAACAATCCAATTAGGCAGCTCAATGGGAGATAGAAAACTGAGTCCAAATCTGAGCTTTGCCATCAACTGTGACACTGAAGCGGTCATGTTCCTTCCAAGATCTTGATTTTCTAATCTGTAAAATGAAAAGGATGAAGTAGATATTTGAGATACTTCTAGCTCTGTGAGTCTCCCATTCACTTCTCAAAAAATTCTCAACAGATTTCCATGAAATGTTCATACCTCTTGCACATTTGGCACAATTCTATGATCATCAGCTTTTCAGGAACACATCAATAACAGGAAATACTCCACATCTGAAAAGCTGCCTTCCTCTCTGCAGGGCTCTGCGCTCCTAGCCACAAATCGGCCACATTTCAATTCCACTTGGAACAACAACTTCTTGATCACAGACATCCCCAAGTCTCCAGCATCTCAACATCTTTGCTGTTTTGACTTACACATTTTTCAACTTCTTAAAATTAGATTTTAAGGTTTAATTAAATGTTAAATATCAAAAATATTGCACATACTTTCCACGCATGTCTTGAGTCCAGACAAAACCTTTGCTCTCTGGTCACCAATGAAACAGCTACCAGCTACATAAAATCTGTTATTTGCAGAACTGTCAAATCTTAAAATTCTTGAAAATTCCAAATACCAAATTAACTGGAATCAAATTTCTTCAGATTCTCTTTAAAAATCTATTAAAACTACATATTGTGCAAGTTAAAGTCTGAATCATGCCTAAAATTGTAGCTAAACGGCATAAAAATATTAACATATAAGGCAATGCTACCTATTCATGAGATTTTTTAAGTTTAATGTACACAAGAAAGTAAATACATATATTTGTTAATACCAATCTTTTATCTCTTATACTAAAATATACTCAATGTCGTGGCTGAATAAATTTTCGTTTTGATGTAATCAAATGTACGATCACAGTAATCAAGCAATTAACAAAATATCTAAGATATGGAAATTGCTGTGCTGATCACATAGCATTTTTGCAAACTACGCTTTCATTTAACCCTTACAACAACTTTATGAAATAAAAAGTACCCTTCCTGTCTCACAGAGGACTAAACAGTTCCCACACATATGACAGAGCTCAGAACAAGACCCAGGAACCAGTGAATGGCTTGAGTCAGAGGTGACAGAACGAAGTACTCAGTGAGCCTTCCCAATCACAGAGAAAGAAGATGCATCATAACATTAACTGTACTCTTTCTTCTGAAAATGTTCGCCAACTTCACCACAGAGAAGTGGATATAAGACAACACTGTGCACAAGACAGAGCATGACCCTGGGATCCTAAGAGATCTACGTGAAACCTAACTGTGCTACTTGCTTACTCTGTGGATGGCACAAATTACTTAACTTCTCTGGTTTAGTTTCCTCATCTATAAAGTGACTATGAGTATGTTCCTCATTACTCAGGGTAGTGCTATAAGGCTAAGTGATAACACATACAAGGTACTTGACACAGTGCTGGGGAGACAGAAGGTACGTAGTAGTGTTGGTTGTTAAAGAATTTTTTCTAATATTCTCTAGCTATATGCTATTCATTAAAATTCAAGGTTTAACCTGGTTTCTCAATGGGAATTTGTTGTCTATAACTGAACATATAAAATAGATGACTTCAGGAAAAAGAATGTGGTACTTTTATTTGATTAACAAAATTCTATCACAAATAAACTTCTATATCAATTGTGCATAACTGAAAAGAAGCAGGCTGACAAATCTGACCACATAAAAAATCCAAAATTTCACATGCCCTAAAAAGAAAACAACAAACAAATAGCAAAGCTGCTATGCACAATACCAGCAATCCAACAGAGAAGAAAAATAGACAAAGGAGAAAACATTTAGGCCACAGGTTCCCAACCAGAGGTTATTCTTCCCTGGGATGTGCTTGGCAATGACTGGAGACAGTCCTGGTTGTCACAGCTTGGAAGGTGGTGCTATCTGAGTCTAATGGATAGAGCTCATGGTACTTCAAACATCCTATCCTCCACAAGGTGCCCCCTTACAGAATTATCCACCCAGTATGAATGATGCTGAGACTGATAAACCCTGTTGCAGACACATGAAAGACATTCAAACTCGTGGACATGCAAAATGCAAATTAAAAGTCCAGTTTAACACAGTGACAGAGTTCCAAATATCTAATAATCTGTATTGCAAAGAGAATAGTGATAGAGATAGTCTCATATACAGTTTAGAATGTAAATTAGTTCAACTGACTTGGTAATTATCTGTTCAACTAAAGCATGTACCCTTTGGGGCAGCAATGTTGTGTCTATGAATTTATCCTCAGATGTTAACATATACTAAGACATTTACTAGTCACTGTTGCTTGGAGGGTGGCAAAAGTTGTAAAAGTACACGTCCAACACTTCAGTGTACTTAAATTTATAATATATGCCAGAATGAACTAGTATACAGCCTTTAAAAGAACAAGGCAGATTTATTTGCACTGACATGGACTATTGAATGAACAAAACACAGTATAATACAGTAAATAAAATATATTACTACCTTCAATAACATATTTACATATATGCCAGTACATTTGGGTTCTGGAAGAAAACAAAGAAATGGAAACAAGTACCTGCCCCTAAGAGAACTGAGTATTAAGAAGGTAGAAATGGGAAGAAAACTTACTGTTCACTCTGCACTAGGCTCTTTACCCCCTTTTAAATCTTGTACCATCTGTTACATATTCCAAAAAGCTGTAACTTTGAAAAGATGCTATACAAATCAACTTTTTAAAAAAATCTACCTTTAGATCTAGTTAACCCTTATTTTAGTGTGAGGCAAGGACCAGGAAATAGAGGTGCATTTAAATGGGCCAAAATGTAAGACATTTTAAAACAGAGGCTCTTGACAAAGGTATAGGCAGAGTCTAGGAATGCTGGGGTGGCAAAAGCACAGAACTGGCGGGGAGAGGCTCATAACAGAGGCTGTGGCTTTAGGTACACGAGCAGAAAGAACCCTGGGGCCCTGCAGGAGGGAGCTGGGCAAACAAAAACGCAATCTTTCTCTCCCTATTCTCCAATGTCCTACAGAAATAGGGAGCCCCTGGTGCTTCTGGGGACAGGCAGAGTGGCTTCCCACACAGCACTGGTAATTACTGCATTCTGACTGTTGAAGAACACTCATGAGTCTGGCTTTTCCTTTAGCATATGAAGAAATAACTCAAGAAAGCCGTGTTAAACTAAGCAAACGAAGATAACCCTGGGAATTGGCAAGAGATAAATGAACTTGAATATGTATTAGGAAAACTACCTCTTCAATTACTATAAAAACTATTTTCCTTAAGTTTAAAATTGGCTTTTGACTTTCTTCTCCCAGTGAGATGATTTAAATCCTACAACTCAAATTTGAAATTCCAAACCATGCAATGCTGTAGTTTATAACAAGGCCCCTGAACATTCTATGGCATGCAGGTTCTCATTTCAATTTTCTTTGAAAAATAAAATAAAACAAAACCTCAGCACTCTCCAACGGTACTGGTCCAATCCAACTTTATCCTTTTATCCTGTTCCTAACAAGCTGTGCTTCCTTCAGGCCACCATGGAGTTATTCTGTTTCTGGCCAAATTCTTATGAGAATCTGGATTTTTAAAACTAAGCAAGAAAAGTACAGTCATTTGTAAGTCTGTCCAATGCTCAAGGCTTCTAGTGTTCTGATCAAACTTGTCAGGCCAATGACACATCACTACACAATACATCACAGCAGTGAGTGGTATAAAATCATCCTTTGATTCAAAGTGGGAAGCAGAGCCAAAATAAAAGTACAAAAGGGAACACACTGAACACACTTGGAAATCACAGTAAACATTCTCAGACTACTAAATACTAAAGATAGCTTAATCCCATTTACACTTGATTGTACTCTTCCTAGACAGGCTTTATATTAACATGAGAATAGAATTTTAAGGTTGCCAGGACATCTTCAAATCTACTCCCTGATCTCCTTTCACAGATGAAAGGAAGACTTAAAACAAGTATTAGCAGAGAGACAGAACCAGGACCAGAACTAAAGATTCACAATCAGTATCAGTTATAGACAATGCTGTAATTAAGTACTTAGCTTGGTGAATGGATATTTCAGTTTTTAAAAAGTCAACCACATCAAACCAATTAAAAATGAACAAAGCAGGCAAATAGCCGTTTCTCTGAAGATAAACAAATGGCCATAAAGCACAAGAAAAAAAGGTCAAACATCATCGATCATTAAAGAAATCCAAATCAAAGCTATGAGACATAATACTACTCATACCCACTAGGATAGCTATCACTTTAAAAAAAATTAAAGGAAGAAAAATAAGGGTTGTCAAGGATGTGAAGAAGCTGGAATCCCAAAACAATGCCAATAAGAAGGTAAAACAGAGGAGCCTCTGTGGCTACAGGTTGCCAGCTCCTCATACAGTTAAACACAGAATTAACACATGACCCAGCAATTCCACTTGTTAGCACAGGTTGACTATCCCTTATCCGAAATGCCTGTAAAGTATTTCAGATGGGAGTTTTTTTTATTTGGGAATGGATGCATAGATTTTTATCGATTGAGCATCCATACCTAATCCAAAACTCTGGAAAGTTCCAAAACCTAAACTTTTTGAATACCACATTGGTGTTCAAGAAATCTCAGATTTTACAGTATTTCAGATTAGAGATGCTACATCTGTATATACCTAAAAATTTTCAAAGGAGGGACTCATATATTTGTGTACCAATATTCACAGCAGCATTATTTATAACAGCTAAAAGGTAGAAACAACCCAAATGTCCATCAAGAGATGAACAGGAAGTAGTACATTCATGTAACAGATTATTCAGTCTTAAAAATTTTAAAAGGATTGTACATGATACAACATAAATGAATCTTGAAAACATTGGATATGCTATCAAATAAGTTAGCTACAGAAAGATAAATATTGTATGACTCTACTTCAATAAAGCACCCAGAATACCCAAATTACTAAGAAATAAAAAGTAAAAGAGAGGTTACCAAGGATTGTAGGAGAGAGGAGTGGAGAGTTGTTTAATGGGTATAGATTGATTTAAATGATGAAAAGTTCTATAAATGGATGGTGATGATGGCTGTACAACACTAAGAATGTATTCAAAGCCACTGAAATGTACACTTTAAAATGATAGACTTTATATTATGTATATTTAACCAACTTGAAAAGATAACTGGGAAAAAACAGCAATGCGAATCATAGGCTTAGGTCTTAGGAAGATAAGCAATAAAATTTCTCCCATATGTATGGAATTGGAAACAGAGATTTTGTTCAATAAAAAAGGTGCAAAAGAAACAATTGTGAAAATCTTGGTTCTTGAACAGGATGACTAAAACAAGAGAAAATTGCTTTGAGAGGTTATGAGCAGGTGAGGACAACGTATTTTCTTTGCTCTTGAGGGCAGATTCTCAGTCCAAAAGCAAATGCTGTAACAGCACCACTCCCCATCTAACCTAGAGTGTTTTGGCCACAAAGAGGTGAGGTTTTTTCCTTATTCAAGTTTAAAGTCAAGACTTTCAATGCTTGGAGAGTTTTGTCTTTCAAACTTGGCAAAGTGACCCTTTCAGACAGCATGTGTGAAGATGTTTGAGTTACAAATAACAAATCTGCAACCTCCCCAAGGTGCTATATTTACTTGAACATGAGACAATGCTATCATTCAAATAAACACACTCGGCATTCTCTCCTTCTGCAGCAGCTACAGCTCAGACACGTTGCACATTGAGTGGCCACAGTAGCAGCGGTTAATACTGAAAGTTGTTTGTTATACATACACTTCTGAGACCTCCAAAAGGTGTTTCCCGCCTTAAGTGTTTTCTCATTCATAATTTCTTACTTCAGTTTCCACAGAGCCCCCAAAATAAAAGGTCAGTTGAGACAGCTTACTGGTCACCCTTAGATTTCCTTAAACATCTCACCTCTTTCTTGCTCTGAAATCAAATGTGATAGTCTCATGTAAATTGGCAAATGTAAATCAAGTCTCCAGGAGCCCAGGCCCAGTGGATTAGACTACACATGCACAGAGAGGCTGAAGGCAAGCTGGGAGTTTGAGGCCCAGCACCATCACAGAAGAAGTAGATCTGTGATAAAATGCTGGAAGTTTCATCTAGATAATAACTTTCAGGCTAAGAAGGGAGAGTTTTCTACAGACCTTGACAAAATGTTAGAGAGAAGGTCTAAGATGTCTACAAAGAAAAAATGGAAATCCTTAGAGCAGAATTTCTCATTTTTGGCAATCACATTTTCAGCCAAAATAATTTTTCACAGTAGGAGATACTCTGTGCAACGATGTAACGTGTTTATCTCCTTGGCATCTACCCACTAGATGTTAGGAGCATACCTTCCCCCCTTGCCCTAGTCTAGATAACCAAAAATATGTCTAGGTATTAGCAAATGTTTCTCCTAAGAGAGAGAGTACAAAACTTCCCTAGATTGAGAACTATTATTGTGCAGACAATTTTTATTCTTCACATTTGCACTATGGGTGTGAACTGGCTATTTCAGAGTAACAGATTCCAAAAATGTAGACTCCACCCAGCCCTACTGAATCGGAATCTGAATTATAACAAGTTCTGCAGTGACTCCTATGGACACTGAAGGGTAAGGAGCACTAGGACTACAGGTTTCCATTAGAACTTTGTGTAATAGTTGCTGTAATGTTTGTTTTCAAATTACACATATCCCAAGGATGACCAGAAATTGCGACTGAAGGGACCTAGGGTATACGTCAGGTACCTGTACCTTTTAAGCAATGCTATTCTGTGATATAACAAGATCTGTGGGCCTTCAATTCAGGGATTGAAAAAGGCAGGCATTAGAGTCAGAGATCCTACCCACCGCCCTACCCTGCAAACATTTCTGAACAGGAAAGCTCACTTCACTTGATGAAGACTCTGATTCGTTTCAGTAAAAACACACAATTGGCTACAACTTCCCCTTCTTGATCCATAAAGAATCCCTGAGAGGACATGCAAAGCAAGACAGATTGAAAAGATGCTAGAGGCCTCCAACTTGAACCCTGGCCATGTTCACCTGGGCTATGTCAGTCTGACTCAATGCTGACTTCTCAAAAGGGCTTGTTACTTATGAATGAAGATGAAAGGAACCATTTACCAGCCACCACCAGATTGTTAGCTTTTCTTGTCTAGATTTTGTCTTGAGGGAAGAGAAGGACTTGATTTAAATCAGACCTTGACTTAGCTGCTGTTATTTCTGAATACCCAAATACTTCCAGCAAGCCACCATCACAGCAGATCAAATTCCAAATAACCCACTAGAACAGAGGCCACAGTACGGCATCCAAGCCGACTTCTAGGATCAACTATGAAGTGAGTTGGACACTATTAGTCCCGGTGCAGCATGATTTTAAGAGTTAATTTCCTCAAATGAGATCCCTCAGAATTCCAAAATTTTCAAGGAACTGCCAGGTAAAAGAAATACTTCTTCTGGCAGAAAACAGTCTATAATATGATGGAGTTTGACAGAAGGAAAATGATAATTACCATATGAACAGCAGAGTCACAAGTCTTTTACCAAATAAGGTTATGATTTTTGCAGTGAGTGTATTTTAATAAAAGGATATTTTCAGGCTGAAGAGTTCTGCTTCTTTTTGGAAAACAGAATAAGAAGTAAATTTTGTTTAATACAAATTTATCTATTTACCGAGTATACAACATTAGCTTGAACGTTATTTTATTTTTTTCTTTTCCACACAATGGTTTTCTGGGCACATTATGGGATTCTCAGATGTTTCTAATTACCCTCTGTGTACACCCAATAAAACAGCTGGCTCGAGACGTTTTAATACCACAAGAAGATCCTGAGGGCTCATAAATCACCCTTTCTTCAGAAAGGGACAGTGCAGTGGCAAAAAGCGACATATTTTAATCTTGCTAAATAAGATTTTTAGCTAAGAATGTTCTAGCACATTTCCTAATTTGCCAAGAAAAGGGCAATGGTCCTCTTTGATCTCCCTTTTACCTCTTCCAGGGAAAATATGATCAAACTTAGGATAAATTTTTGTACTAGAACTTAGAAAGTCCCCATAATCCAGAACAAATTCTTATGGGATCTGATGGGCATCTGAAGTTTGGGCTAGAGTGAAACAATGTCTCATTACAGCATAAAGTTGTTGTCCAGTGCCTCCACCCGCCACCCGCTCCATCCTGCAAGAAGCCAACACCGCAGCTGTGCCGATTTTTTTTAGTAATCATTGTAAAAGTCTAAATTCAAGATAATGCAGCTGAGCAGGAAGCCATTTCTTAAACCTGCACCTTCAACTAAATAGCGAATCAAGTTTCAGTAAGCGCATCAGTAACAGCATCACACTAACTTGGCAAATGGAAGACTATCTGACTCTTTTACTCTCTTTATTTGTGATAGAACTTGGAGAATGAAGCTCCAGCTTCCTCACTAACTCTATCCCTTCTCCATTTGGTAGTTATTTTATTTTCCTGGACTGGTTCGCAGGAAGACAATTGTGTGGCTGCCCTCAAAAAACATTTTCACATCAGCTGTGATGTCAGTTCCAGGAGGTTTTTCCAACAAACTACAAATTCATTATTACTTCTCCACTTGGAAAAATCTATCTATACCTTGATAGTTAAAAGTTGGTACAAATATTTGGCCTAATAGATGCAAAATTCAGGCGAACTCCTATGCCAATAAATGCTGTAGGTATATTCTGAATCTCAGAATTGTGATTACTTTATATTCAGCTTTATATTCAGTTTCCTTAAATCTGCCCTAACCTAGGAGCCCAGAGGTAAGTTACTGGACTCACAGCAGAGTGAAGAGCACAAAGCAGGACCAAACGTCATTATCATACACCACTACAGATGCCCTCATCTATTCAGGCTGATTACTTTTCCTTCTGACCACAGGTTTCAGTTCCAAAATGCATTATAATGTTAAATACTGTCACCCTTGCCAGCAAGCTCGAGCCAAGTGCAAGAGCTTCCTGTGTAAGCAAGTGAACACCTCAGAAGGAGAACAACTCATAGTAAAGAAGACACAGCACTGCACTGTCATTTTGGCCACATGATTAGGATTCTGGACAGTATTCTGTGCAAAGTCGAACCTGCCCAGGGCAAGCTTAAAAGCAAAGAGCCTTCTGTGCACTCCTATGGGAGGATCAAAGTAAAGGAATGAGAGAAACATCCTACTGTTTCTCTTAATGCTTTCATGTTCTTGGAATTGGTATCTGCAGGTGCTGTTGTCTCTGGGGGATACACAATAGACACCTATCCCCTCTCCAAGAGCCAAAAGCTGTGCACCAAGCCTCCACTACATAGTACCAGAGACAGATCTTATGAATTAGGAAGGTTTTTCATGTTCAGAAAAAGATAAAAGTCAAGAAAGCAATGCAAGAAGCCCTATACACTGTCAGCCTATACTCTCTTGGAAGCCCCAGGACAGCTCTCCAAGGAAGGTTAGTCTTATCCCATTTACTTTACCAGAAAAAGCTGAGCACTCAGGAGGTGAAATTGCCAGCACGGGTCCCAGGGCTGGTTTACAGTACAACTGAGCCAGACCACCAGGGGGTCAGATGACATGGGGATGGCCAGAGATAAAAAAGCAAAGGAAAACACAGCACAGCTTCCTTAAAACACAGCCAGCATCACAACTGATGCAGAAGTGGGAAGCAGGGATCCCATGTTGCAGAAAGAGCTGTACTAAGGGTATGGAAATCTAACTGCGCTTTTCCTAGAGCAGAAAGTACCTTCTACCATGTGACATGCTACAGCTAGTCCTTTTTCATGCATCTTGTGGTCAGTGAAAGATCCTCTTTCCTGTACCCATAAACTCTAAAGAGACTTCACAGTCATTTCACTTCCATCGTTTTATTTACTTACCTGAGAATTAATGATCTGTATAGGAGAGATCCCTGCATGCCTCCATGACACAGGCACCAGCGCACACAACTTACTGTCAAAAAACCACATCAAGCATCTCCAAAATGAGCACTGTGCGGGATCAAGGGACACCAAGATACAGGAGGCAGGTCCTTGTCCCCAAGCACTTTAGAGTACAGTGAAGATGCAGGCACAGCAACAAATAAGGGAAAGGAAGCTGTGAAGCACAATCGTCACTTGGCTCAGTGCTAAAAACGAAGTGGCTGACAGCCCAGGCCAGCTGGGTGGGGAAAGACAGCTACAGGAAGAGGAAGCATTGTGAATAGAGGCACAGAGGGCCCAGGGAACTGGGGATCTCTGGCACCTCCAAAGCTCAGTTTGGCAAAAGTAGAGAATTATAGGGATGGAGGAAGGGGCACTGCCAAAGTAAAGGCGGGGAGTCAGGCAGCAGCAGAATCCTGGAAGGCGTCAGATGCTACACTAGGCAGTCTGGACTTTCCCAAAGAGCATTCCATACTCCCAAGCTGACAGGCTAGGAAAGAATATACACTTTGTGGTACTGTGTTACAGACTCCAAGGAAATCTGAAAGGTTATTTATACCAGGGCAGCCCAGCACAACCCCTATAGGAGCCTATCCACCCCCGTGAGATAGGCCAGGCCTGCCTTAGGAGAAGCCATCTATCATGTGTGCCTTTCTCACAGGCCTAGCAAACTGCTGAACCCTCTCTTACCTAAGGGCACTTTTCAAAGAACTGTCCTGGCTGCCAACCTGTCTTCTCATACTACACTCAGGTGGCCCTCATTCCCTGACCACAGGCATTTTCCTCCTTCACCAAGTAGGTGCTCATTCTCTCTGCATTTTAGTTCTTAGGATCAACCTGACTTACCCCTTGAAACCATCTTATTTTATGAAAAGCAAGTTGCATACCCCAGCCACATCACCTGTCTTAACAAAAGAAGGCTGATGAAAGAGGTGACAGAGTTTTGCTAAATTTTCCATACTGAAAACCTTTCACTTTTTATTCTAAATCACCAACACTCCTTCTGCAGTAATTCCAGAACCACTGTTTTCCACCCAGAGGGTAAGACTTGCTTGCCTCTATCCTCTGGAACAAGGCTCTTATCCAAATATATTATTAATTAAATTCCCTGACACAAGACAGGTAGATAAAATCCAGCCCTGGGAAAGTCTGAATGAATGCTGCCGGGAACACCAGCCTTCAAGGCTCCACAGTTTAGAGAGAATAAAAAAGCCGGGTATGGTGGCACACGCCTTTAATCCCAGCACTCGGGAGGCTGAGGTAGGAGGAGCATTGTGAGTTCTAGGCCAGCTTGGGCTACAACGCGAGCGCAAGGCCGGCCTGAGCTACATAGTGCGACCCTGCCTCAAAAAAACCGGGGCTGGGATTTTGGCTCAGTGCCTTAAGCGCCTGCCCTGGCAGGCACGAGGTTGTGAGTTCAATCCCCAGTGCCGCAAAAAAAAAAAAAAAAAAGAGAGAATAAAAAGTCACATCAGATGCTGACATTCTTGAGGCTCCCTCACCGAGTTCCCACCTCGTGTCATCCAGGTCTCTGCTCAAATGTCTTCTCACCAGAGAGGCCTTCTGGGGCTGTCAAAGCAGCAAACCAGGTTTCCCCACCACCACACTCCCCATTTCTTATCCCCTCTCCTCACTTTATTTCCCTTCATAGCATTTATCACTACTGGACATTATTTCATGTATGTTTCTCACAGTATATTGTTGGCAAAATATATTTGATATTGTATATACATGTACTATAGAGTTCTAATTTTTTATTTCTGATGATGAAATACATTTAACATAAAGTGGACAATCTTAACCACCTGTAAGTACACAGTTCATCAGCATTCACTACATTCACACTGCTGGGCATCCAATCTCCCTAACTTTTTCATCTTGCAAAATTGAACTCACTTCCATTATAGAACACCCCCTCTTCTGTCCTCCCTCTAAGCCCTGGCAATCACCATTCTGCCTTATATCTCCATAAATTTTACTAGGTAACTCACAGAAATAAAATCACACAATATGTGTCTTATTGTGACGGGTAAAGTTCATCTATTTTACAGGTATTTTTTTTTAATGTTGCACAAAGGCAAAGACTTCTATTTTGTTCATCCCTATAACTCTAATGCCTAAATCATATAGGTGCTCCATAACTGTGTTAAGTGAATGAATCATCTAATATTAGTCCTTTAGCAGTGTTCTATAGATTAAATTAAAATGAAAACACTATGACATCTATTCAGTATTAGAAAATAAAACAACTTGATAAGCCTAAATATACTTGGAGGTAATTTCTTCGACAAGTTTTTAGGCATTCTGAATTGCCTAAATGAAAGGTGATCACTTTCTTTAGTACTTTATATTAAACTATTTAGAAATATAAATTGTATCCATAAAATGCCCTGTGGGGAAAATATAGTCACCAGCTAATTAGTGACCCATTGGCATTTTCATTAATTTCCATGCTGTATAACTGTCATGGGCCCAAACAATGACAATTATCAGAATTTCATGAACAACTCAGTGTTTGAACGAAGTCACCAAAAAAAAAGAAAAAAACCTAAACGCTTCCCCTGCTTGAGCTGCTCAATGTTAGTTTACTTAATGCCTCATAGAGAAGGAATTTTCTTCCCTCCTTGTGAGGAGAACCTATGGAATGAGTTTAGCCATGGCACTAAGCTGGTTTTGTGAGATGGAGGGGTAGATTTCCAGGACAAAGCATCAGGCAAACCTCAGAACAGCTGAAGGAAGCTGTAGGTCGTCATTCATTTAGATACTTTGCCTCTGAAAACACTACTTTCCCACCTAAAAACACAAGAGAATATCCATCTTTCTCCAAATGATTGATATCCACATTTCCCTCTCAGAGAACTTTATTAGCAGGTCCTAACAGAGTAAAACCCAAATTCCTAAGCCTGAAAGTCAAAGTGCTGTGCCACCTTCCCCAGTCTGTGCCACCCAAATTGTCATCTATCGTTAAGTGAAACCATTCCCAGTTGCCGAAACCATTTGTTTTCTTGATTCCATGTCCAATTCTACCAGGCAAAGTCTTCCCTCCCATATAATTTTTGCTTCCCTTGTCCCTTATCCCCCATCTACCTTTATTTTGGGACTTTCCATGTTACAAGTTCCGCTGTCCCATGAGTCAACAATCAGGCAGTACACATTTACTCGGGAGGGGACAACAAGCTTAGGAGGTGGGACAACACATTGGAAAGAAGAAATTAAAGTGCTGCCTGCCATCTCTTTCCTCTCAAGCATCCTCCCTCAGGAGGACGCAGCATCTCCCCCCGGGCTCCTGCTAGGTGTTTTTATCTTGATTTGGGATTATATATACTCTTCGTCACCTCCTCAAAGCATAAGCCTGTAAAAGACAGCTGTAGGATTTGTTTATTATGGAAACTACAGTACCATGTTTTGTACATAATCACTTAAAGTGAGTATCCGCTCATAGGCAGTATCATGGGACAGCTGAAAGTGCCATGACACTAAAATAAGGAAAGCCTACTGTCACCTTTAATCAAGTCCCAAAAGCCTCAGATGTCATACTTGTAAATTATAGGCACTACCACTGACCTCTATCATCAAAGGAAATAACATATGAAAACATAGTTTATAAATTATCAAATATATTTCTTTAATTATTCAATTGGTACTCAGGGAATGTGAGTCTTTCACAACTCCCTCAGAGAAAGCAGCATCTTATAAGCCAAGTGTGTTATTTTAGCAGGCATGACTGCTTTCCAATGTCTCGACCAAAAAGTTACGTCAAGTGACAGAATTATTGTCTTTGAATTTTTCTAGTTGTGACAACATGAATTCTTATGTTTTTGTTAAAGGAAATTTAGACTTCATGAACAAAACTCCCAGAAGGTCATTTCATTCTCTCCCTAGGAAATGTTAAGAATTCATTAAAACAACAGTGGTGAACCTGCTGGCCCAATCATCAGGGGGTATGTTTCCATTTTTTTTTTAAAGGCAAGGGTCAGAGGAAACAGGAAGGCAGAGTGCAGACTGCCGGGGTGGGGGGGCATCATTGCAGTTAGAAATCTGTTACATAGGTAACTTCACTCAGTGTAAATACTCTGTACACCATATCGGTATCACCATTCATAATAATAAAATTACTCTAAAAGAATGATTCCCTTAGATATCACCTTCACTGGGGCCTTACTTACACAGCCTCATTAAAAGGAAATTCTACTTACTATTTTCTCCCAATGAACTCAAGAACAGTGACTACTAGGCTTAGCACCTGGGAAGAAGCACCTTCTGCCCCTCACATCTGACAGAGAAGAACAACAGAGAAGCAGCGCGGAGGAGGGAGGGATGTAACCCAGCGCCTGCTGCAGAACTACCTGTGTGTTCATTCCTACCTCCACGGGGTGGATGAGATGACCTGGGCCCAGCGAGGGCACAGAGCCAAGCTTGTCCCACGACCGTAATGAAGTCGGGATTCAAACCACATGGACTCAGTGTCCTTGTCTGTATCTCCCTCTCTTTCTCTCATACCACCCAGCCTTTCCAGAAGACTCAGCTCCACGAGGCCCACTCACAACTCCCCCCATACATGCCAGAGTCCGGAGGGTTCAAGCGCACAGATGACAAAAGGAGATCTAGGACCTCATCTTAGCTAAATGACTCACTGTATAACCAGAACCAGCTCACTCACCCTCTGTGCCTCAATTTCCTTTTTGATATTCCTTTGAAACAAATGTAAACCACCATGCAAGTATTCGAAACTCTTTCTAGTGTTCCAGTTATCTCAATGGATCATTAAGGTGCCTTGTTTATGAAATGCGCATGGTTTTTCTGATGTCACTTTGACTCCTCAAAGCACAAGTCCACAAACTATAGAACTCAAGTCAAAGGCAGCCTAGTGACTGCTTTGGCAGCACAGAGCCTCCAGTCTTGCCCTTCCTGTCTCTGACTGACACTGTGATAGCAGAAGCCAGATGCTGCCAGGGCCCTCAAAGTCCAAATGTGTCAGCTCTCTACTTCTTCACCAAACACTGTTGGCCAGCCTTTACTTTTCAGAACTCTTAAATAACAGAGGCCAAAGACATTTGCTACAAGGTATGACAATTTGAATTTTCCTCAGACCACAATATTTTTCAAAAGATTTAATATACTATAAATATATAGCAAAAATAAATTAGAAAACTACTCTTCCAAATAATAAAATGATGCCTAAGTCCAAAAAAGACTTATATATGTAAATGAACTCTACTACTTTTTGTAATTTTAAAGATTCAAAATCATCATTCCTCAATAAAGAAAATCATAAAACTTAACCCTCAAATTATCCTAATATTTGATCTAAAATGCAAATAGCAGAGGGAAACAGCTCAGGACATAAATGAATTATTTCCCATGATTTCCAGTGTACAACTACAGACTACAGACTTGTTTAATTTTTAAAATGCTTCAGCTTTTTAAATATTAAAGTACTCTTCCAGTTCTTTTATGGAGGGTTGGACTCTGATTTTGAAATGCTTTTGTGAGTAATTTTGCTCCACTTTGTATTTTGAATAGGCTATGTGTATTTTGTTCCTAAACATCTGGTTAATTGCCAGAAAGGAAAGTGTGCAGCGTGTTTTAACAAGCAGACTTCCTGTTTCTCAAAGCCTTCAAATATTCGGTTTCAAAATGAATTCATTGTAAGCCAAAAAATTACCACCCATTTGATTACTTTATCATTGCTACTGTAAAGATTTACCATAAATGCAAACAGGAGGAATGACGTTACTGTTGATGACAATGGAGGGGAAGCTGTACTAAGAAAAGCAACCAAGAAGAGAAAAGCGGGAAAAGCCATGTAGCCCAGAATATATTGAGAAGTGTCACCTTTTTTCCCCCTTCTTGTCCACAGTCCTCAAAAAAAAAAAAAAAAAAAGAGTCAGAAAAAAAATATTACTTATTGCTGATAAAAAGTCATACAATTTTAGAGGTGGACTGCATTTCAAGAGTCACTAGATAATCCCATTTATTTTATGGATGAGAAAAGTCAAGGCCCAGAAATATTAGCTGGCACAGCCTGTAGATTATTAGCTAGTTAGGAGCAGGACCAGGACCTGAGACCAGTTTCCTGATCCTCAGTTCAATACACTTCCCATTAGACTCGGCTCCCTGCCCTGCTATGTGTAATGTGCCATTTGGCACCAAACAACTGAAATTCTTCTTAAAATATGCCCAAAGTACCCCAATCATAGCCAGCAAAGTTACAATACTTTTAAATTATATCTATAAGCACATGTTGGTTTTTTTTCCCCCAAGTACAGACAATTAAGAATACTGCTTTGACCTCATAAGGGTTGGGAGTCACAATAAAATAACCATAGAGCTAATAAGGACTTCAAGCTGCCCTTTTAGTTTGTCTTGATGGAAATCAGTTTGAAATAGACACGCTCTTTCCTACACTCCCCCTTAGACACATACTCCCAAGACTAAACAGCAATATTCCATAAAAAGACCAGATCTAGCCAGTGTTATTATCTGTCTGACATTTGGGTTATTCTTGTGAGTAACTCAAAAAGTAACGTGGGTGTCTGTGATTATTTGAGTACGCATGGCAAACCATAATTGGTCAAAAAATAATAAAAGACATTTTGTTCTGTGACAGAAATACTGTATTGCATGACAACATGGCACTATGACAGCTTTCAGCAGACCACAATACTTTCTCATTTACAAAAAAGTAAAAAAGAAACAAAAAAAAAGAAAAAGCAGAAAGCCTTATTTTGCAGTCAGAACTACTTGTTCATATTTAAAGTTTTTGAATACTTACAGTAACCTACAGTCTATCTTCCCCTAAATTCATCTCGTATATCAATTTATAATTCAGCCTCAGGACACAGAATAGAAATGTGGCAAAAGATGCAAATTTGTATCTCTTTCTACAACCAAAGTATAGGTTTTTGACAAGTTTTAGAGATTCTTTGTAAAGATTCTGGTTATTTACAAAGTGAAGTTTAAAATTTCTTCATAGCCTTCCAAACTGTACAACATGAGTTAAATCTAATGCAAATGTTATATATCAATGTGGGCTGATCAAATCAGAAGCTGATCAGTGCAATACATACATTAGAGTCTCCACTAAAACTTACTCTCTTCTGCCCTACGATATGCATTCCCCCCACCACAGCTGGGGAAATGCTAAGCAATAAGGGGAAATATTCTAGTTGCCATTTCCCTAAGAAACTAAAAATGAGGTTTTAAATTATTCTGAAAGTCATTTAAAAGATGTCTTGAGAGAAGCATATTTGTATTCATAGACAGAGACTCATTCAAGCAGAGAGCAGAGTGAATGGAAGGGTGTCTCAGTGCCACAAACTCACAAAGCTCGATCCCGTAAGGACAGTTAGGGACCGTGGAGGAACTCACCCACTCGGAAGTTCGTGGCTGTCAGGGTGTCAGCAGCATGACCATTCTCACTAATGAGAGTGGTGGTGTTCCCCTTCTCGCAGCTGTTCTGACAGCTGCCTTTCGTGCAGGTCACTTTACAGATGCTCGGAGTAAAGACCACCTTGATGCGACCAGTGTGGTTACTCACTAGGAGTGGAGGCAGGGAGAAAAAGAACAACAAACACATCAGCTTAGTATCCATGAACTTGTCCTGGAAGGTTTCAAAAAAAATGAAAAAAGAAAAGAAAAGAAAAAAGGAACCAGAAGAGGAAAGAGAGAGCCCACAACCCGACAGGTTTAAGGAAGAGGGAAGTCTTCAGTGCTCGCTGCTCTGTATCCAGTGGCGTCTCTGAAACAGGAGTGGGAAGCTCAGCAAACAGAACTCTGGGATGCACTCCAAAACCACATTTGAAGTCGAGTCACTGGAGTGGGATTACTAACCACAATGCTGCACTTTATTCACGGGCAGACAAAGAGCAACACGGAGGGCACGGCAGATTGAAGAGCCAACCCTGACAGGCAGATGCAGTGCAAAGGGCTTGGCCACGCACCTAGTGGTGAATAAACCCTTGTGTCCTCAACCTGCATACTTTCCTGGTTTCTCCACTTATTAAGTCACTATTTGCAGCCCGACCCCTGGAAATGTTTGAGGCATGCGGCATGTCTGAAAACATCTGTCTCAAATCTCCTGGCACTCTCAGCTGAAGTGATCAAATCCTGTGACGCAGCTGCAGGAGCCCAGTTCTTTTTCACGACTCCAGGGCGTTCTTTCTCCATAGGAACCTATGCAACATATATTTTGTTTTACTGTGCAGAGGGCCTGATCATAGGGATGAAGGGTTACTTCGGACAAAATACCACCCTTGAATGCTCGTGATTGCTATTTACAGAGCACCTGAGGCAGGTGTTGCCTTCATTCACGAGGCTCTCTTTTCAAAACCAAATGCTGCAATCTGACTACACAGCTGAAAAGCTGAGAACCAGCAAATGGGAGCTAACTAAAAATATATTGTGGCTTACAATTCTGGCTCAACTCTGGGGTGACTTTGGGAATGTCATTTCACATTTGTCCAAAACATCAGGGAACTAGAGCTGATGTTTTCAGTTGTAACTTTAAAAGTCTCTCTAAAACATCAACAAGATACAGCCCAAGAGCCAAATCTGGCCCACTGTTTGTTTCTTTTAATAAAGTTTTATTGAAACAGAGTCACATGCATCATTTACACATTGTCTCTGGCTGTTTTTGTGCTGTGACAGCACAGCAGTGTTTCACAGGGGTCCGATGAAATCACTGAGACCCACTCTTCAGAGCCATATCCCAACCTAAACTCTGACAGACAGCAGTAGAGAACACCTGATTTGACTTCTATATATGTGATACACCCATGACCACCTGGAACTCAAGCAGAAAGTAAAGATGGAATTGCTGGGAGTGGTGGCCCACTCCTGTAATCCCAGCACTCAGGAGGCTGAGGTAGGACGATCCTTGCAAGTTCAAGACCAGCCAGGGCTACAAAGTGAGCCCAAGGCCAACCTGAACTTCATAGTAAGACCCTCTCTCAAAAAGACAAAAAAAGAAAGAAAGAGAAAAGAAAAGAAAGAAAAAGATGGTAGCAGCAGCTAAAAAGAGACAGTTTGCTTATAAGGCCTTAAGTCTGGTGAGAAGCAGTGCCCAGCTTGTTCCACTGCTAACTGCAGTGGCCAAAAGGGACAGAGGCCCCAGGTCAGCCTTTTTCCTGTCATCTCTGCCCACCAGAAAAGCTCCTCCCCTCTGCAGTGTTCTGGTTTGACCACTACCACATTTTCTGAAAATCATCCAGGATGCATCTAGAGACTCACAACAAATTAAAATGTGGTCAAAATCTGCGCTTAGAAACAGAACTTTAGAATTAGCCAAAGACGCCATTAGAATTTTAAGGTTGGTGCCTCAACGTTTTGCTACATGTTCATCTTTTACCCAATGCTTGCATCCTAGGTATCAAGCAGTCAGCTAACCTTTATTTGCACATCTCTCATGGCGGGGAACTCATTACCACTACATACATTTTAGGAATGGGCAGCTCTGAAAAGCACATTCTGTCTGGAGCTGAAATCTGTTCTCACGGTAACTCGGGACCATTCATTAACCTTAATGCAGATCCCCCAGTCTCACAACCTAATGCTTCTTCCACACGATGGCCTTTCAAATAAGCAAAAACAGCAGCCACACAATCAAAGAATGTTAAAGTTAGAAGGACTTGAAGCCAGCAACTGGTCGGCCCTCTTAAAATGATTCTTCCAGAGGAAAAAGCACCTGTTTTTTCAAGTAAGTTTCTCCTAACCCCAGTGATTTTTCTGTTTGGTTTTGTTTTTGACGGTCCTGAGGACTAAACCCAGGAACTTGCACATTCTCCCAGCAGCTCTCAGAATGGAGATGAAGACCAGTTATCTGAGGTGGACAGTACAGTATTCAAACGGCCAAGCCAGCCCTTTAGCACCTTGCAAAATGACATCCGCTAAGAAGATACTACCAAAACTCTACATCATGGGTTCCCAAAGCTTTTCTATAAAGGGCAATATAGTAAATATTCTAGGATTTCAGCCCAAAAGGCTACCAGTGAAACCATTCAACCCTGCTGTGGTAACTGAAAAGCAGCCTGTCACAAACAACATGCAAATGATGGGTGTGGCTGCATTCCAGTGAAATTTAGAAACAGGGTTTGCTACTCATTGCTTTAGATGCTTGCATGACATTTCAAATTATCTAGATGTCTACTTTAGAAATTCCAAAAAATACAATATTGATTGATTCCACAAGGATACAGAATTTGCCTGGTTTGTTATCTTTACAGTAGCACAAACAAATCAGCATGTGCGCTGATGCCACACCACATTTAACAGGTCTCTGGAGGATGCTTGATGTGTGCAAATGTGGGAACTCCAAGAAAAAAGACACATCATCATCTTACTTCAGAAAAATATAACTACTTCTGGTTCTTGGTACAATAATGAAATCAGAAACCGTGTGCCAACTATTTTGTCTTCTCTGGCATTAACCTGTAGTACCAGCAGCTGCCAGGCAAATGCCCAGTCACCTAAATTATGCTCACTTCGGCAGATGGAGACATCCAAGGAAAGCAAGCACTTAATCATGATTCCCATTTCATCTAGCAGCTACAGTAGTCACTTTATAGGCACTTGAGTTTCTCCAGGTCTATTGTTTTTAAAAACTTATATTTCTTTGCCAAAAAAAAAAAAAAAAAATTTTTTTTTCTCTTGGCCTAGAATCATCTGGATTTTCAAAAGGCAGAGACAGTTTTATGTGACTCAATTCTAATTCTGATTTTTACAATGTTCACATCTTCTTGGAAGCAGAAGATGTATTTCATTTCATATTTTTCCTTGTGTTTTACAAGCACTCTGCTATACAATAATTTCATTCTAAAACAGACACCTGTATTTCCAACTGGTCTTCTTGTCTCTTCATGAAGCATTTAATTCTTGATAATTAGCTTTAGGTTTCCACATCGATCTTTTCAAAATCACAGTGAAAAACTATCTTGACACAAAACTGTCATTCAGAGCTCTAATGGGATTTCCATAAATAGTGAATGGATTAGAAAGAACATTCTTCCTACTTCATAAAATCATTTCAACTTACCTAGAGTAAAAAAGCTGACGTTTTAGAATACTGTACAAAAACACTAAGGTCCACTGCTGTGAAGTTCAAATTCCTCACAAGTGACAGGTTGAAGACAACACTAGTCACCTTGCAGGAGTTTAGCAGGAAGGTCTGGGATGCAGTCAGTGGTGGAGCACTTGCCTCCTACACACATGGACCTGAATTCAATTCCCAGTACTGCCACACACACAAAAACCTGTAGCAGTAACTCACTAACAGTGGATGTGAACTCTCTAGAGGCCACTGGTCTACATGAAGCATCTTCCTCAAAGGACTCAGAATGAGTTAATACTCAAGGAACTCTGGTGTCTTGTACACAGCACCCCATAAGCATGGAGTAAAGGACATGGCCAGGAAGTGTCTCTGAGATGGGGGTGACTGTCGAATCTCACAGAGGTCCAGGAGTCACAGCACGCTGGACAGCATTCTCAGCTAAGGCTCAGAGTCACCAGTAAGGAATCAAGCCAAAGATGAGCAAATGGTAGAAAAACTGATTAGGAATAATAAATTTGAGACACAAAAGTTGGGCCAATCAAGAGTTAATAGGGAAACTGGACAGCTTCTTATGTTTGGTCTCCCTAAAAGAAGAAAGTGTAATTTTTAGATCTTCATAGGCAAATCAGTCCTAGAAATCTCAAGCAAGCACTTATAAACCTTGGGTTTTAGACGTCTTGGCTAGAAACACAGATTGCCTAGAGCCATGTAGCACCTCCACCAGGCCTCCTAGTCAGTCAAAGACACTCAAGAGTCAACATCCTGTCTGCAGCTTCTGCCAGGTCCTGTGTGAATTTATACCTCCAAGAAGAGGCACTGGCACATGGCTTAAAACAAACCACAGATATTCAGAGCAAATGGTGAAAGGGATGGGACTAAAGCCAATACCATCCCAAGATTTAAAAAAAAAAAAATTCATTTCTGCTGTACCATCATTAATGAAAATTTCAAAAATGTGAAAATTATTCTTGACAAAAGCATTTCAGTCCAGAAAAGAGTATAGTTGCCATCTTTCAGTCATTAAACCAAGACATGACCAAAGCAAAGGCAGCCAAAGAAATAAATAGAACAAATTCAAGACTCACATCACATGTCATGAATAAACAGTCTCTTCAGCATTCTCCCAGACTGCTACGATAGCACATTAGCATTGCCCCAGCTTAAACCGCAGGGACCAACCAGCCAGGCGATGTCCCCTGAGAAGAGTCAACCTCTCTCCGTGGTGAAAGCCACCACCCTGCCCATTAACTGGGGGCTTGAACAAAGAGACCTAGACTGACTCAACACAGGTCACACATACTCTTCTGGCTGTGAGGGAAACTGACCCAACAGCTCAGGCGCCCACTTGTAGTTCACTGCTTGCCCCAAGGGCAAGAATTCTTTTAAGGACAAATCACAGAAGTTTTCAATAATGCTTAAAATAACATGACTTTTATTGTTCAGCTCTCCAGACTTGTTTAACTCCTCCTAGACTATTAAAATAATGTTCAAAATGTGCTCTGTGTTCCTCGAGAAAGGTGGCATGTAAATAAAAAGTACTATCAAATCGATTACTTCATTGGCCACGTCAATCCTGGAAAAAACCCTGCAGGAGGGAATCTCAGATGAGATCTCGAGTACTGATGCGGACAGTTCCAGCTTCAGGTATTGAAGTGTTCGGGTAGAAGTAACTAAAGAGGTACAGAAAAGCAGTTGCCACACAGGTGATAGAAACATAAGTGACAGACAATTGAGCTTTCTCTCCCGTTCGATTCTCCCTTAACACTGTAGTCACCATACACAACCTTATGTGAGCACACTCCCCCGCCACACACACACAAACACACTCTTGTGATTTCCTTTCATTTATATACAGTTCAGGAGATAGGTTTATGGAGAGGCAAAGGGGAAGTACATTAAATTTAATACAAGAATAAATTTCTGGATAGAGTCTGAGTTTCTTAAGCAATTGCTTATGGCTCATTAGAAAGCCAGGATCAAATGTGCACCATCAAATACTGTCCCCAAAATATCAAGTATGACCTTCTTTATTTAACTGAAAAAACACAAGTTATAGGATCTGCACCCATCAACTACCTGTAGTTGTAGCTGTTCTGCCGTTTTCCTGATGAAGGACACGGGCCTACCTGGGCCAAACCTTCTACCAGGCACCAGAGTGCCTCCTCTCTCCTGCTCAAAGACTTCATTCCCATGAACACACAGACTTGCTACACCCTTTCCATCCTTCAAGAACACCCCTGATTCCATTCTTCTGTGGGCAATGTTACACTACTCTGCTCTTCTTACAACCAAACTCCTCAAAAGAGCTATCCACTTAAGCCATCTCCAGTCCCCCCACTGCCATTCTCTCTTAAGACTGCCACAGCCAGGATTTTGCTGCCATCACTATAACTTCACTACAACTACCCTTATGAAGGTCACCAGAGGACTCTGTGTTGCCAAATCCAATGACTAACTTTCCAGTTCTCTCTTACTCAGATTTTTGGCATATCTGACACAGTAGAACACTCTGCTCTATGATATTTTCTTCAACTGGCTTCTAGGTCACTCTAAACTCTTGCGGCTCATTCCTATCTCACTGGCCTCTCTTCTCATGATCCGACCCAAGAGAAGGCCCAGAGCTCAATCCTTCCAGCCTTTTCTTCTCTACAGACTTCCTAGATGACAGAAGCCTCTCCTATCTTGTGGATTTATATACCATCTACAGACTTCTGTATAGTAAATGCATAAGCCTAGCCTGAATCACTTCTACCTTGCATATATGTATCTGTCCACCTATAACACTGGAGACACCATATGTGAACATATGTGTATGTATATGTGTATGCATTTAGATACACACACACACACACCAAGCCAACAATGCAGCTGCTTACGGGACTTCACCAGGCAATGTTTAACGAACATCTCAAACAAAACACATCTAAAATTAAACTTTGATTTCTTCCTGTATCCACATCTACATATCCTCTGCAAGACTTTTGCAAGTCTATTTTTGCACCCTCTTTTTCATCATCTGACAAACAGTTCAACAGCAAATCCTGCTGGCTCTTTTCCAGAAGGCAACAACTTTTCACCACCTCCCTGGTGCACTGATCATCTTCTGCCTGAGATTATTTCAACAGTCTCCTACCTAGACTTCCTGCTTCTATTCACACCCTCTTATAACTTATTCTCCTCCTAGCACTCCACACATCCTTTTTCACATATGGAAGTCAGATCATGGCCCTCCTCTGTTCATGGCTTCCCATTTCAACCAAGATACAAGGCAACATCCTCACACCAAATGGCCCTTGTGACCTCCAAGCCCTCATCTCCTACGACTCTCCCCAGTCCTCTGATATCTGCATGTCCTGAGCTCGGACCTTTGCACTTTCTGTTCCCTCTACCAGAATATTCTCCTACATATACACGCAGCTTCCTTCCCCACTTCCTTCAAGACTTCCAAATGTCACACTATCAGAGAGGCCCTTCAATGCTACCCAAGATAAAATTGTAACACTTCCCCCACGTTACCTACCTGCACCTCACTTTACATTTCCTATTTGTTGTGTTTTTTTTAGAGTCATCATGAGAACACAAACTCCCATGAGAATAGGCATCTCACAGTATGTGCTCAAAAATAATAATGGTCCAGGAGGCGTGGCACATGCTTATAATCCCAGCATTTGATAGGTTGATGAAGGAGGACTGCCCCAAATTAGAGACCAGCTTGGGTTAATGCAAGTTTGACACCAGCCTGAAATTTACAGCAAAACCTTGTCTTAAAAAAATAGTAACAGTAATAATAGAATTAATGTATTTCACTGACAGAACATTAAGTAAATATTCATATTATCTCTGGGGTAACTGGCAGTCCTGTTTAAAGGACATACCTATAAAACCTTTAGCCTCAAAACACATTTGTTACATATGGTATCTGTTAGAGAGGAATACTTTAATCACTAACATCTCAGATCCTGGGACCACGTAAGTTGTTACAGCTTGGGAACCCTGCAATTGTTACAAAACACATTTTTCCAGAAATAATTACAATATTACCCAAAATGGCCAATGATGTTTTTAAAGAGTAAAACAATTTTAAAATTAAATAGGTCAAAGACAATAAAGGAATAAGCAACAGGAAATAGCAATTTCTCAAGCACTTTTTCAAAAGAAAAACAATTATTTGCTACCAAAATTTCACAACATTTTATGCAAAAATCATACAGACACATGATAGAAATTTCCTTTAATGATAAAAATTTATAAAAATGCATAAAGTTTTAAATTTTCAACATATTTCTGGTTTACTACATAATTGCTCCCTTTGTTAGGTAGAAAACAACTATGAACACACCATCTGCACAGATGTGGCAACACTGAAGGAAATTGCCACTGAACTACAAAATTCACCCAAAGAGAGAAACGCATTTTGGTTCCCAGCTCAGGGGGACTAGCCAAAGGACTCACCAAAGCTCCAGCAGTGAAGATGGTAGATTTCATCCCAAATGTCAATTTATTTCAAGTCAGACCTAATCTTATTCTGCCCATTTAATCTTCATTTTACCTTGACTCAAGATTTAATGAAGGACTATGATTTGCACCTAGAATTCTGAGTTCTCTCACCACCAATTCTGCCGTTAGCCAGACTTCACTGCCCACAATAGGATTATAAAAAGCACATCCAGAGACTTTGGCTTTGTTTTCATCTTTCCTTTTTCTCCTTGGAGTTTTTTTCACCTTTTATATATCAATCTCTTCTCTATAATTATAAGGTCCCATTTTTATCTACAGCATGAAATCCAGTATTTCTGAAGGTATATTTTATAGACAAAAGACTTTTACTCAACAACTAATTTACCCATTCAGCAGGATCTGACCCAGGGTTTGAGGAAAGAAAAGAGAGTTGGTTATAAAAATAGAAAACTAGCAAAACAAACTATTGGCTTTTTGACACTGTCATTCTATGATATATATATATATATATATATATTTTTTTTTTTTTTTTTTTTGGTAAAATATTTTCCTTTACCCTCACAAACCCTGTAGGGATTCAACAGTCCAGACATTCTCCCTCAGTTTAGGGATAAGGAATACCAGGGAACGTCAGGACAGGCTTGGGCCACTGTCCAGAAACAGACAACAGCACTTGATGATCTCTTGTCCCCACCCTCCACTAGCAAGAGGCAGACACGGGACACATGCCTTGGTACTGGAGTCCCAAGGTCACACAGGGCCAATCTGTGCCCTTCTTTCCAAAGTGACCTCTAGAACTCACCTGTCTAGCCCAGATATGGAAGGAAATCGCTCCTCTGCTCCCAATCCTGGCTGCAAGAGTGCCCACCAGTGTGTCCCAGCCAGAACAGGGGAGGGAGCTAAGATGCTGGGATTCAAGAGGTGAGGAACACATCCTCCACCCCCATCCCAGAAGACAGCTTTTGATTAGTTCATTTTAAAAAGGACGAAAGAAAAGGAGACAAAGAGCTCACTGAACCCATCTTCTCAATTTTGGAGAATGTAATCCACAGCCACAATCTAGAATCCCAAGGAGATTAGGATGGGAACCACACTTTGTGAGGGTTGTATGAGTTTGTCCAGGAATTTTGTGGGGGAGGTAGAGGCATCATGGCTCCTAAAGGCTATCCTCCCAAAGAGAAAACCATTTAAAGGGCTTTTTTTCCATCTAAAAACATCTCTGCCTCCCACCACGCCCCTATACCAGTGCCTGCAGTGGTGTGGCACTGGGTCTCACTGGATGGCCATGGCAAGGAGGAAGTGTAAGTGACAGGTGCCCTCACTGCTGTCATGAAGTAGAGCAGTAGAGGCAGAGCAGTCTGCACTTACCTGTCTTCCATGTCTAAGATTCACACAATCTAGCCAGTCTGAGGGTCTCCCTACAGAAATAGTAGGTAGATATACTTCATGTGACTCAAATTTTCTGTCTCTTAATTTTAGAATGGAATTAAGTTTTATTTATCCTCACATTTGTTGTTTTTCAAAGGGTAAGGAAATGGAGGCATTTGCTATGGACAATCACTCACCATTTCCATAAATAACATTTGGTTAATTGTATGAAGAGAAGCAAGTCTGAATAAACAGAGAGCTACAGGCCTCTGTTTACCAAGGAACACATTTCACAGCCTATTAACAAGCATAACTACAGGCCATTGTCCAAAGGGTTCCAGATTACCACTACCATACACTTCAAGAATTAGCATTCTATGTATCTCTGTTATGGGATGGCTTACAAAATCAAATTTCTTAAAAGGAAATTCAGATCCTTTCTATTTAGATCTAACCTAGCCTCCTCTCCAACCACATCTACATAGAAGCCAGAGAATTAGCTAGGCCCAAATGTTCCACGGTCCTCCTCTCTCCTTCAAATATAGTTCCTTTTCTCTAGAGCCCCTGCCCACATTTCCTCACTGTTCATCTAACTCCTCCATGACTTCTAGCACCTGCCAGTGATTCTGCATATACTTCTATCTATGCGTGTTTCTCTCCTCTCCTCACCTTCTTTTGGCCTCCATCAAGCCAAAGAACATAGTTTGAATTCCTATCCTTTCTTCCTACTTATAATACACATCCTATCTGGCAACTGTCTCTCTTTGGAAATGGGAAGAATATGTGGGAAGAGGAGAATGACAGGGGAAGAGAATGCAGGAGTTGGAAATGAAGATCAGTGATCAAAAGTGACAAACTGAGACTAGAAGCCATATGAAGACAGACAAGGGAAAGTACTGAGAAGTGACTTGGACTCCAATAGCTAATAATGGAAGCCACAAAATTTTAAAGGAGTTGAATATTCCCAGACTTACATTATCTTCATGCTTGGAAATCTTCTTCTGATATCAAAGGCAGATACAAGGAAGGATGTGACTTACTATAGTTTACAAAATCTAATTTCTGCTTAAAAGAAAAAAATGTCAAAAGCCAGGGCAGAAAAGGAAGCCAAAGGCCCCTGGGGTCTGAACAGACATTCTGAGTCACTGAAACTGCCAGGCCAGAAGTAGATACCTTAATGTGCCTCTAAAGGATTCCAGCTCTTTCATGCAGGCAACAAAAATCCAGAGCAAACAAAAGTAAAGTTATAATTTAAAGGCATTTTAAGAAGCATTAAGGAAGATGAAGATATGAACATTTTGCTAACTGCCAAAATGACTCTTGTTCAGTGGATTAAACACAAAGAAAATTCTGCTGAAGCAATTAGTTATATAGAAAACTGGCATCTTAAAATCTGAATTATTTTAGAATTATATAGCATCACGAATCAGGATTGCAAAATACCAATTCCATCATTTACTTCATTGTTTTTTCAATACAAATCTCTCTGGCTCGGTTTTTAAATAATTCCATCAAATGGCCCCAACTTGTCCCCTCAAGGGATTACTGCCAAATTCAATAGATCACATCATTAGAAAAGATTTCCTTTTGCTCAAAGTCATCATATTATATCTAGATATGCTGCAGTATCATGTGATAAATGAAGTTTTAAAATGATTAGCTGCCAATAAAAAGTGGATTACTGATGTGTAATTACACACTGTATATTTTCCAGCTGTCTGTCAGATAATTCTTTATAGGTCACTAATTTTCAACTTCCTTTTTTTTTTTTTCCTGTTGAACACAGTAACGGTTTTAAAATAGATCCATAAATTCCTTGATGCTTTTCTCTTCAAGTGGTAAAATCTAAAGAACAGGATAGGGGCTGGGAATTTAGTGCAGTGGTGCAGTGCCTGCCTGGCAAGTGTGAGTTCGAGTCCCAGTACCAGCCCCCCCGCAAAAAAGAGAATACAATGCAAATGATGGTTGTGACTTCAGAGCCTAAAAGTAAGTCATAAGAGATGCCACAGTTGCCGCCTCGATCCCTCTCTGTTGGATCATATTGTGAGAACGTGCAGAAACTTACGGAAAGGCCCATGTGACAAAGAGCTCAGCTTCCTGCCAGTGGCCATGTGAAGGAAGCATCTTAAAAGCAAATCTTACAGTTCCAGTGAAGCCTTTGGAGGACGTCAGCTCTTACTGACACTCTGATGGAAACTTCATGGAAGATCCCAAATCAGGACAAACAGACTAAGTTACCTCCAAATTCCTGACCCACAGAAACCAGGAGATAATGTCTGTTGCTTTAAACCCTAAGGTTTAGAGGAATCTGTTACCCAAGAGATAACATATATATAAGCACGTGTGAATATGCTCTTGATTTGTGCTTTTTGGGGTGAGGGGCAAGATTTTGAGAACACAAATGCAGAAATTATGAGCCTTCCCCAACACAAAGCACTGTGCATGATAATAGCACTATCTGCAAGAAGTGAGTAGGTGGGTGGCGAGTGCACACTAAGCTTCCAGAGCTCAAATGCACACCACAATTATGTCAGCTATCAGCATAACCATTTTGCAGACAAGGAAACCACAGCTAGTCAGGAGAATACTGGCCAAGCTCATTTTACACAAAATGGTAAAGCTGGGCTTTCACTGCACTTGTTTGTTCTTTTCTTAATACCTCTGTGCCTCTCTTATATTTGTCCTGGGCATCCCATGAAAATCACATGACACCTAGCATTTGAAAAGGTTGAGATGGGGGAGGGGAACAAACACAGACTGAGCACTTAACTTGGTAATGTTTTTTGGCAGTATGCGAGATATTTTAGATCTTTCACGCACTTCATTCTCATAGTTATGAGTGTTAAGATTTTTATCTGATAAAAAACTAATGATCATAGGTTATGGAATAGAATACATTACTTCATTGTCACAAAGGTTCAGTGGAGTAAGTGTTAAGGTTTTTTATTACAGGTTAAGGGATAAGATACAGTAAAATTTCTCATAAGCTCCACCCACCAAAAATTTGAAATCTAGAGTAGGAAAAGATACACACAGAACAATGTCAGCCAACCTGCCTACTTCATGAGATTGTGACAAGAGCCACATAACACTATCTGTATGGACATTATTATGTAATATAAGAAGGTATTATTACATATAACTCAATAGAGCAATTATGAGAAAATTTGAAATCATCAATGACACTTAAGCCATGATATATTATTGAGCAAAATCTACAAGTATTTCAAAACATGGGAAAATTTTCACCTTACGATTTTTGCTTTCACTGATTACTTTTATTACTCATCACTACAGAATAAAGCGAAGGTCTTTTATGGACACAAGTTTCTATATAATTTCTGGATATAACTATATTGTTTGATTTTGTTCAAAAGACATCAAAATGGATTTCAACCAGCAGTAGGAACCTACTGATTATAAAGCTTTATTCTACATTTAAATAATTTATTAAAAATTATTGTCATTTTCTCTACATTAGACAATTTTTAAAACATGTTACTGTCTTGAAAGACCTACATACAAAATTGACAAAAATTTTAAATATAATAGAATTGTGAATGTGTAAGTCACCTAAAAAGTAACTTACACAAAGAGCTAAAGTGGCTTTTTTTTTTTTTCCAATAAATAAGATTTCCTTTGGCAACTTTTAACTGGTATTTTTGGTTCCTCACTTAAATGAATAACACGCAGAATAACTTTCAGGTAGTCAAATATGTATTCAATGATGACATTTTAGTCAACAACAGACCTTGTATATGACGATCTCTTAAGATTATAATGGAGCTGAAAAATTCGTATGTCCTAGTGACATCATAACATTATAGCGCAACACTTTACTCATGTATCTGTGATGATAGTGTACACACACCTACTTTGTGTCATATGTCATAAAAGTGTAGCACATACAATCAAATACAGTATGTAATACTTGATAATGAGAATAAGCAATTAGGTTACAAGTTTACATATTTACTATACTGTAAACATTTTATTCTTTTAAAGTGTATTTCTGAGTCAAGGGCCTGGAGGAGAACCAAGAAGCCAACCATCAACCATCAGCCAGCTGGTACGTGGGTTGGGAGACAAGAGCCTCCCATCCAGCACCCCACCCAGCACACCCCTCCTGCCATAAGCAACTGGCTGATTCAGAGGAACAGAGGCTGAGATGATAGCTACTGAAGGAAAAAAATAACTTAATGCTTGCACTGTTTGACTTTGCAGGCCTTTAGGCTTTAGCTGATAGTCCAAGCATCTATTTAGAGGATAACAGTATGAAATATAGCAACTATGGGTGATTTCCTTCTGTCTTGTTTTTCAGATCCAATGTTGTTCCCGCTGTTTTGTTTGGTTCCATTTTATTGTCTTACCTCCTTTACAAAAGAAAGAAAGAGACAGAGAGAGAGAGAGAGACAGAGAGAGAGAGAGAGAGAGAGAGAAAGAAAGAAAATCCCTAAAGAATTTACTATAAAACATTCAGCTGTGTTTCACCACCAGCAGCCTTATATGCATTGTTTACTGTATCTCTTGACTGCATCAAGAGGCGACCTCAAGTGACCGACTTAGATCTGTGAAAAGCACACTCTATAGTCACATCCCAGTGATGTCATCACCCCGTGATGCATTTCTCAAAATACATCACCACTGTTAAGTAGTGCATAAGTGTATGATAATGACATATTAAATGACTGTACACAGAATGTTTGACACAAAAAAGTGCTAACTAGATAAAGAATCTATGTGAAAATTTTCTAACTACCTAATTCTTAGTGGCTAAGAGTACAATTCACAATACCTTTAGGAGGTTTTTGGATCTTTTCTCAAGGTATATTAAGGTGTGGTTTGGAAACTGGGATCTCAGACAAGGAACATTATGAATCACTTTCTCCACTAACAGACTTTGAAAAGATCCTTTAGAGAGAGGCATCTAATTTTACTCTATTTCTATGTCCAAGACATGGCAGAGCATGCCTGATGGGTATTTACACACATACCGCATTGTGGCTGCCAGAAAACCCATACCAATAAAGATGAATGGATAGGAGGCACGACAGGATTTCAGAATTTTTATTGAAAAGCTTCCCCAACCCATACTCACTAACAAACTAAAACTGGACGCTCTCCATTCTACATGAACAGAACGCCTGATCTTTGAGCACAGTTCTGTTAAAAATTCAAATGGCTACACAGACACAAACATGCTAACTCTTCAGGTTCTACTGACCCCAAGACCAAGCAAAGCAATTCTCCAAGCATCCAGGGGTTAGGATTGGGAACTGACAGAAACAACCTATCCACTCCTCACCGCATCTATCAACCCATCCCAAGTTTTCTTAGGAGTGGAGGGTGTGGGCAGGAATAAGTGTTGTAAAAGGAGTAAAGAAAAGAACTTGAAGCAGCTGGGTTTTCCCTCTCTAGAAGGCGATCTTGGGTGCTCTGAGTAATCCAGACATGCAGCTGTTAGAGTGCAGGGTAGAAACAGAATTTGTGTTAGCTGGCATCTTTTGTCTTCAAACCATGAGGGGACTGTACAGCTGCAAGATGTTTTAGTCATGCTATGTGCAGCCTAAAGGGAGACGGAAGTCTCAAGAAAACTCAGCCTTGTAAGCCAAATCTCACAGAGCCTGGAACTTATTTCAGAAACTGAGATGATGCTAAAAAGTCACAGTACTTTCAGCAACGCCATTATATGTGGCCCCATCCCCACCCCTTTGCCAAAACACTGATGAGTATCAGTTTTGCACCCAACATTAATGTGGCAGGGAGCTTCTGTCTGGCTGTTCTGCTTCCTTTCGGTATTCCACCTCTGTTCTAGGTCTTCACCATTCAACTCTGACGCATTCCTTAAGAGGGATTCTGATTCATTTAGACAGCATCTCTGCCAGGACACCTGACAGGCAGCCGGCCAGTCTCTGACTGGTTTTTTTTTTGGGTCAAGTGCCTATCTGTTTTCCAGTCCACTGTGGCCAGGAGGTGATGGCACTTTTACACCTGGATGTATCCTGCCTGATTTTAATAGCATCATCTGCTCTACTGAGACTAACAACTGATTTGTCCAGATTGCTCCACAGTCAATCTTCTGCCCTGTTGAAGCAGTGATCTCAGCAAAACAGCAGCTTTCAAGGGAGTTGGCACGTCAGCAGACCAGATCCAGGCCCTTTCCATGATAAAAGGAGGAAGAATGCAATGCCTCTTAAGCCTCTGCTCAGAACTGGTTCTCACTCCTCCCACTGTTGAATGCCCAAGGGGTGAAAAAGGTCACTCTACCCACAAGGAAGCCACAGCAAAAAAAGAAAGGTAAGAAAGAATTATGCATAACTAATATGACCTACCACTGTCATTATTCTGCGGTGAATAAAATGCTGGGGAGGGGAGTTAAATAGGCCAGAGAATCATTCTTAACAAAAATAAATACACTACCATCTCTCCCTATCAAAACAAACTAAAGCACCCTTGAATACTTCTTCATTTTCATTAAATATTTACAGTTATTGAGAGGAAAAAAAAATCAACTTTGGGGCCAGAAGTTATCTACCCAACTGAACCACAAAGGTGGATATAATATATTTGATTGATGAATAAAGGAAAAAATATAAATCAAAAGATGTTGTTTGGGGGAGGATTATTCCATAATCCTCTCTAAAGTAAAGCAGACGCCTGCTCCTGCTGGCTTCTCTGTGGAATGCAAGCTGAAAGCGTGGGAGGAAGCGCTCTGGTTTCTGCTGGATCCGACTCAAACGGTTGCAATCCTAAGATGCACCTGTAGCCAAGGCCCTTCATTAAACAAGGAGCGCAGCTGTCCCTGGCGTGTGTGTCCAGCCTCGCTAGGGAGAGCACTCCATCCCACACAAGACGCCCAGAGGCCGGCACAACCCCGACCACGGCCCTCCCACCTACCCTACAGATGTTTTTCTCTCTTTTGCCAAAGCTTTCTCAAATTGTTTCTAGGCAGAGAGATTTTAGAATAATTATGTTTTTCACAAAAGCATCCCTGCCTATTTAGAATGCTTTCATTTAGTTACAAAACAAATTGGACCTGGGAGGCTGAGGCAGGAGGACTTCCATGAGTTTGAGGCCAGCTTGGGCTGCACAGTGAGTTCAAGGTAAGCCTGCACTACATAGTGAGACACTGTCTATAACATACACACATACAGAGAAACAAACTAGGAACGTAAAAAAGCAAACTTGTTAAGCTCAGTTACAAAGAGTTTACTAAAAACCTGGCTATTTCCTTTATAGATAACATTGAGAAGCTTAAAAGAAACATATATATATATATATATATAGTTTTTAATATACATATGTATGTATATATACATCATACATATATACACATATTTCATGTTTTAAAGTTTGCCCATCACAAGTCAATTTAACCAGATTGCAATGACCTCTTAGGGGGGAAGAAAATATACAACTAAAATCGTAGAAAAATCATAACACAAAGTCTTTAAGAAGCATGAAAATATAAGAAAGGCACTGATGTTTACTTCAAAGTGGGGACAAACTCACTGCAACGGTAAGGGGCGTCTTCCAGGGAGACTAACTCATGGGAGGTCAAGACATTCTCCTTTAATTCCCTGAGGAACATATTATGAGCAGTATTTTGTACTGTCTTGTTTATTTTTAATCAAAATTATCACTTCAATTCCAATGATGTTGATTTCCTAGAAACTATTTTTCCCTTCAGAAATAAAAATCAAGCAAAGTTTAGATTTCTGGCAAAGAAATCCAAGGGCTAAGTAGTCACCATCTCATTTCTGTTTCAAATGCAAATCTTCTCCTAAGTTGCTGTTGGGTGGTTTTCCCCTTGCAAACTGTAAATTCATTAATGTTATTTTTCCCTAAGGGGGGCTAATAATGGTTTGATTCCAGAATATTACTGGAATATTACTTAGTATTGGCTTCTCAGTATCTTGAACTCAGTTTCAACATCTTGGGCCACTGGAATAAAATTTTTTTTCCAGCACTAACGACTGCCCAGGGAGGAATTTAAACTACATAATTTCTCACTCAGGAAGATTTTCTTCCATCCCTGTTTTCACATTGCTGGGTAAACTTCTTGGAAGTCTTTATAATCAATCCATGTCTACCATTTCCCAATCCAGGTCTACCTCTAACTTTGTGTAACCAATAACCAATCAGCAGGCAGAGAATATTCATGTTGACACACCTTCCTGGGCAAGGATGTGATCAAACTACTCCTCCATCAAGCATACCACACCCCTACACCCCACAGAGATACAACTACGGCAAGACTGCGTAGCTAGCAGTGGTGTCCACAGACTTTATTCAAAGTCCTTGCCTATTCCCTGAAGTGGATGGCACTGGCAAACTTATTCAAACACTGTCCGTCTTTTCCTGTTCAGATCTGTCTTGGCAAAAGCAAACAATTTTGGCTGTCTCCTCTAAGCTTTGCAGACCCCCTCTCTTCTCCCTTAGTCCGGACAACGAGGAAGACCCACACAACATCACTGGTAACCTCTCCACTGAACCAGTCTGAAACCACAGAGAATCTTCTTTCCAAACAAAAGGTTTTCTTTTTTCAAGGGGAGATACAGCTGCTTGTCATACTCTAAGATGTTTTCATGTATGCTTTTGACGTCAGCCTGAACCCAAGTCTGAAGGTTAACACTACCATACAATCAACCACAGTGTCACTGGAAGTATAAAGAAGAGGTCTCAGGTGCCTAACGTATCTTCAAAGTCTAGGCCTACAGGCTGGAGTCAGGCTGCAACTGGGATGGAGGGGCTCAGACAACAAAGCTGCTGCTGTGAGAACTGGAACTCTGGAGAGTTGAAACTCCATGCCTTGGAACTGATGTCTGTCTTTCAGAAGCTACCACCGGCAATCACTTTTACAAGTATCTTTCAACTGAGATACAACTAGCATGTCAAAGACCACCTTTTTTTTAACTGAGATACAGTTAACTGAGATGCACACTCTTCAAGTGTATAGTTCAGTGCTTGTTAGTATATACATAGAGTTGTACAACCATCATGACTAATTCCAGAATATTTTCATCACCCCAAAAGAAAACTATAGTCATTTTCTATTCTCCCTCTCATCAGTCCCTGTGGTAACCACTAATCTAAGCTCTTTATGGATTTGCCTATTCTAGACATTCTATATAAATGGAATCATAATATGTAGCACAGAGCCTTTTATCTAGTTTATTTCACTCAGCCTATATTCAAGGTCATAGCAAGGATCAGTTCCTCGGTCCTTTTCATGGTGAACATGACACTGTAAAGAAATACCACACTGAGTTTCTCACTTATCGATTGATGAGCATTTGGTGTGTTTTCACTGGTATTATGAATAACGCTGCTGTGAACATATTTATGTGCAAATCTTTGTGTGAAATATGTTTCCTGGTCTCTTGGGTATACACCTAGGAGTTGAAATTGCTGGGTACAGAATATCTCTAAAGTTAAATAAATTTAACTTTCTTGAGGCATTCAGGTGGCATATTAATATTACACATCTTAGTCTCTTATTTCATCCAATTAAAATGTTATTTCCACTAATAGGAAAAGAGTTTCTGTGACATACATTGTTTCCCCAATGCCCTGTGGCCTGTCACTCTCACACTAACAGAAACTAGACTGATCAGACACGAGGAGTTTCCTGGTAGCTCGTGCTTTTCCTGCTACCTCCAAACTAAGTGGGATCTACCCGAGAATTACACTGTAGAGAGGAAGGTTGACAGGGACACTGACAATGAAGAAGAGTTGGTTACATGCAGGGTCTCAGGCAGCTATTGATTTAACTAGCATGTTCCAGCCATCGGTCTATCAGGTTCAAAATCTGCTCATGTTTAGTGGATGGATAGACTGTGACTCTCTAGATCAGGGTTTAGCAAATCACAGCCTATGAGCCACGCCCAGCCCTCCTCCACCCATAATTTTTATAATCTGCAAGAATTACTTTGACATTCTTAAATACATAACAACATTGTAAAGAGCTATGAAAGAACTTACATAAAATCCCTAATGTTCCTCTTGGCTCACAGCACATAAAACACTTACTACAGACCCTTTAAGAAAAAGTTTTCTGACCTCTGCTCTTGATGATATACATACAAGTTAAATTCTTTTAAGACCAGTTAATAAAAAGGGCACCATGTTATTAAACTCTCAACCTAGGACATCAAGTTACCTAGGAAATGACTCAAAAGGCTGGTCAACACAAAAACAGAAAAACAACTGTGCACACACTGGACGGTGATGGCAAGCTATATTTGATATAACTCTGAGAAGTGCCCAAGTTCCTAGAGAGAGTACCGTACGCAGTTCACTAGCAACTTGATGGTTTGCTTCCCCCAATCCAGGGTGTTTCTTCTGTAGAGTGCTACATTTGACACACTAATACATTTGACTTTAGTGAATCCACCAGCCCTGTCCTTATCTCTTTCCTGCTTAGTCTGAACAACACGTTTTTCTCTTCCCAGCTGTCAACAGCAAACAAATCCTTAGTTACTTGGGCTGGCAGGATCACCATCTCCTCCTGTTGTAAGCACATTAAGTTACACAACACTTAGGGCTCTACCTAGGTTTATATCATTGTTGCTGGTTACGAGGTATCAATACTAAATCTACCAAGTGGTAGTTAATTATGATAGACCACCTTCTTTTTAAAATAAATTTCTTCTTTAAATTTTTGTTCTTTGCCAAACTAATGTCTTCCCTGGTCCTAGTCTCTTCTCAAAAGTAATGGCACTGGAGTGCAATGACCCACACCAATTCTTCAATTATATCCCAACGCACAGCATGCCAAATGATCCTAATCTCTTCTATTTTTCTGAAGAGTCAGAATTATCCACTTCTGTCTAACCTTCCAACTTTTCAGTATAATGACAATTTAATCTGTCATTATACTGACAGATTATCTATAAAAATGCAAATGAAGATACTAAGAGTTTCTCCGACAGGCAACCCACTTTTCTGTCTCTCTTCGACAGAAGCTTTTCTTCCTTTCAATAAATTCTTCCTACTCTTTAAAAAGAAGTTTCTGCTTTTCCTCAGATTTTTGGTATTAACTTTTCCTTCCTTTTTGTTCCACTTAGGGTTTCCTCTTTTACTTGGCACACAGTGAGAGTATGGGTAGACAGAACACTTTTAGGTTCTTCTTACTATTCGCAGGCCTTTACTCCAGTTTTAATCTTCCTAGTCTTACTCAGTTTTCCTATTTCAACATTCTCCATGGTCTTGCCAAATTACCTCTTTTTAAAACTTTCCAATTAGACCTCCAGCTCTCACTAGAGCTCTGGCCTCAGGGAAAAAAAAAAGCCACATCTCCCCCCTTCCTGTCCTTCCTATACACCAAAACTGTCTCAGCCAATTCCTGAACTTCAGAAGAACAAGACCAGAGAACTGCATCACTGTGACAATGTGTCAACCCATATCCTTTTACCAGCTCGTTACTATGTAAAAATAGATTTAAACAGGACAGGTGAGAAAGTTTGAGCTGATACAGGTAAGAAACTTCATATTTTCCTAACATACCATTACATGCTCCAGAAAACACTTCAACCGAGGTGTGAGAGTTTAACATACATGCACATAGTAAGGATTCCATTCCTATAACAAATCATCAATAACTAATCAAAACTATAGTCGCCAACCTTACAACCAATGATTCCCAAACCATCTTTTCTAGACACCTCCCTGTGGTTCAGAAATTGCATTCTTTATCAATATAATCATCAACTGTCAAAAATTCTCTTCCCATCACATTCTAATTTGGGGGGCACTTTTAAAATTATATCTATTTAAAGACTCCAAGGAAATAAGAAAGTACACCTTTTTATTTTTAAAATTAGGATCAGAAAACTATTACACATTCAAGGTATATTCACATAAGGAACAAAGTATTAAGTACCAAATTAAAAGATCTTTCAGAGTAGATGGGTACATCTCTCCCTTTGCAAATGACTTGAAAATAATCTTGCCTAACTGCCAAGAGATGACACAAATGATTTCTATAATTTTCCCTAAGATCCCAGCTTCAGAGGGAAAGATAACTCTGAGGGAAGCATAATCACTTCAGGTTTGGTACAGAAACTGGAAGGTGGACCCAGCAGTAGGGAACCAAGTCTGCAGCAGCTACATACTTCTGAAGGGTCAAACAGTAGCAAAACTCCATCTCAGCTATTCAAACTATCGCTGATGGTGAAATATAGTCCCCTACACAAACCCACAACTGACATTCTTTTTCACAGCTTAGGCTGCAGGAATCAGTCCAGATGTGATGGAGCAGGATGCTGCTGGAAAGAGCACACGTCTAGCTCTTCTTGCCTTTCAGTGGTCTGTGTCTCGCTCCTGAACATTTTCTGCAGATGCCGCCAGCAGACACTCGGTAATACCTAAACCACAAATCATCACACTCCCCACCCTTCGAGCCAGGGACTGTGTCCTTGAGCTTCCCCCAGAGCGAGATACTGACCAAGTTGGCCACTGATACAATAGTCCTTTACAAATTCAGAGGAGTCTGCCATGCCATCTGCTTAATAGACCAAAAAGTAGGTGGACCTTAAACACAAAAATATCCACTGTAGGTGAGGCTGAGAGACTAATGCAGGACACTTCAGACTTTTCACAGGGAATGAATCTTGGCTAGCTTGCTAAAGAAAACATTCCATCAATGTAAACATGGCAGGCGTGCAGTACAACTATACCTAAAATTACAGCAACTATGTCTCTGAAATGCAGACGTCTTGCAGAAACGGAATCACAGACAGATCACTTCAGATTTATTTCCCAAATCCAGGAAAGCTGCCTTTCCTCAGAATTAGGAAACTATGCTAAATATCTGCTGTCTGGTTGTTTCAGGAATCAATGGGGGTCTTTTAATGATTCTTGAATTTTATCTACTGTGACATATTGAAGTCATCTAAACCAAATAAAGTGTCCAACCTATGATAGTATAATTTGGGAAAATGGTTTACTGAACCATACTCACACTGAAAAGGTGCCGCCACTTGGTCCTGCCCATATCTTAATGGGAATGAGCCTTCTGTAGATTGCTCTCCTGAAGTCACCTTCTGGGCTGGAAAGTACTTGGGCTTGAGCACATATTCCTGGCCCTGGGCATGATGAATCACCACATTCTGGGAGGAAAGGGGTGTTACTCTGGGGAGAAACAAAGTGAGAATAAGAAAATAAATAATGGACTTTTAAAAGTCAACAAAGGAGGGAAGAACTAGTTAAACTTAAAAAAGAGCGGAAATTCCATGCAAGGTTCATTTGCTCCTTCAAAAACAGTGGCTGATCATTCATAGTGTATAAGCAGGAATTAACCACTTACCCCTAGAAACCTCCAGCACGAAAGGGACTCTGCCTATCTACTCAAGAAGCATAAGGATAAACAGGTTATCACAAGTGGATTTTATCAGAGGGTCCACAGCATGGCTACCATAAACCTTCACGTAAAACAATAGCATTAATAGTTAAGAAAAACGCAAAAATATAGACATAAATAGATACATACATAATTTGGCAGCCCTGGCAAAGAGAACAGTGGAAAGAAAAAGGATACAGAAAGGAGAGTAAGCAAGAAATTCCCTACTTGGTCAGTGAAGTACAATCAGCTTTAACCAATAGATCCAGTATGGTTCAGAGGGACCTGCCAAGCTACCTAATGACCGCAGTTAGCTGGTCAGCTCCTTTGAGCCTCAGATCCCTAAACTGTAGGAATATACGGTTACTGCCAAACAAGCCTGAGAAGAAATCCTACTTCATGCATGATGGTGCATGTCTAAAAGCCAGCACTCTGGGAGGCTGAGACAGGAAGATAGCAATTTTGAGTTCAGCCTAAGCAACATGGCAACTCAGCCCATGTATTAAAAAAAAAAAAAAAAAAAAGGGCTAGAGATGTAACTCAGTGCAAAAGGCCCTGGATTAACCCTCTATTTCCCTCCTCAAAAAATTTGAACACACTAAAACTGAAAAAAAAAAGTAATTTGAATTATCTTTTTGAAATATGAATTATGATGCTAATTTAGGAAAACAATTTTTATGCTGTATCTCATAATAATATAAACTATACTATTCAAGTCAAATATTTTATAATTGCTGGTTCTTAAGGACAACAAAAACTAACCACAGTCTTGCCACTTTTTTTTTTCAATAATACAAATAAAGACCTCTGGGACTTTTGAACATAATTGTGATGTTTTCACCTTCCTGGTCCAACCTTTTGTATTCTGTGACAGTTCTCTTCCACTGCATGCAATATATACTTTAAAATAATAAGCCTTTGCCCAGATTCAAGCATTCCTACAGAAAGATAAATGAAACTATTAGTTGAGTAAGGCTAGTAAGTAGTAACAATATATAGACACTGTAAAAATGAATTCCAGGATATGCAAATTTGTTACTAAAATCATTAGCAAAGTCCATTTTAGCAACACACAGCCTTCTGGAGGGAACCTGCTCTCCAGTGTGATCTGACCCAAAGAACTGTTGCTAAGAAGGTGACACTATTGAGAGGGAGGAAATGACATCATGGCAGCTCATTGTGAAGAGTTAACTGCCAAGCCACCAAAAACATCACCACAGTGCCTCATCAGGAGCAGAATTCTGGTAACTCACTCTATTGGACTTATTCTAGTTGGAGTTGAGGAAGGAGTTACTCTGGAGGTCAGAGATAAAGGAACAGAAAAGGCTGGAATTAGAATGCTTTCCTCTTCACCAGGGTTCTTGTGCTGTCTCTTTAAAGTCTGTAGTCTCAGTAATCCTAGAAAAATCCACCTTGAGCCAGGATTTTCCCAGACACGATACCACCTAAAGGCATTCCCTCTCTTACAAGACTACTAACTAAATTACTAAAAGCCCAAGGGTTAACACTGCAAACACTTCTGTTTTGGTGATGTTAAGTGTTGTTCTGATCTTTAAGTAAGTTTGGTTGGGAAAGAATACATGGTGACACCACTGGACACATTTGGTGGTCACAAGTCCATTCCACGAGCCACAAGGAAAAGGAGAAGCTTCTCTGCAGCTCAGAAGCTGCGCCGTCAGTCTGTCACTAAGGACTGTAACCAGCTGACAGACATAGGGGCTAGCTTCTGTTCAGAACAGGCGAGCCCAGCAGTCCAGGAGACCTGGGCTGCCACAACTCACTCCTGTCCTGAGCCCCACCAGGAAGGAGAGCCTTTGGGGCTGCCTTCCAGATGAGCACCTCCTTCTCTCCCCTCTGAACCAAAGACACACGAGTAGCAAGAAGCCAGCAAAAAGCCTATGGACATGTGGAGTCCTTGCCCCTAAACACAACAGAAAAGTAAAAAACAGGTAAACATGAGATCAAGGTGTGCCAGGTCTTAAATTTGAGTAACAACCCTCAGCCAGGACTAACTCAAGGAAATTAAGACTTGAGTCCACAGCTGGGCAATTATTTCCTAAGTTACAAACACACTGCAAATAGGGAACTACAGGCCAGAAGTGGTGGCGCACGCCTGTAATCCCAACCTTCAGGAAGCTGAGACAGGAGATCGCTGCAAGTTCGAGGCCAGCCTGAGCTACAAAAATGAATTCAAGACCAGCCTGAACTGCATAGTGAAACCCTGTCTCAAAAAGATATACAAAAAAAAAAAAAAGGGACACACATACATACATACATGTATACATACATACATACATACATATACACATGATATGGAGCTACACACAGGTGGTCCCATTCATCTTCTTCTCCTTTCCCCAGAAACAGGGCAAAAGCGCACAGCCCCTGCAGTCATAAGGCTGAGGCCACTCTGATTCACAGTCCAAGAAAGAAGCAAAGCCATGAGCAGCCCAGTGCAGGGCAAGCTCCCCCAACACACACTCATGAGGCGACACGCCCTCTGCCTCCCTTCTTCCTCGGTGCCTGGTGTCCACCTTCTCCTCCAAGGCTGTCCTTCAGTTATTTATATTTTGCACACTTCTCAGGTTTACAGGTACACATTCCAAGTCTTCTTTCTTTTTGCCCAACTATTTCAGGAAAAAGAAATCTATTTAAATTGGGATTTCTAGGCCGGGCGTGGTGGTGCATGCCGGTAATCCCAGCACTCAGGAGGCTGAGACAGGAGGATCACTGGGAGTTCAAGCCCAGCCTAAACTACATATGAGACTCTGTCTCAAAAAAAAAAAAATAATAATAATAATAATAAATTGGGATTTCTTCCTCCTTCCTCCACTACCAGAATACCAAAAGCTTCACTATCAGTAGTGAACACAGAATTTGTCCTAACACTATAACTATAATTTTAAGGAATGGGAGGCTAAATTTTTCAAAAGAACATTAGGTTAAAAGTGAAAACTACAGGCCTTGGGCTCAAAATTGTTTTGAGGGATCCATATATATTCCCTTTTCTTCAAACATATGCTGAAAATTGTAGGTAAGGGAAAACAAAATATAAATTGAGTTGATACTTTGCTCTGTGCTATAGCCCAACCATACCAGTGCCCTAAAATATTTAATACACTGTATTGATAAAAAGCAACTATTACAAATTCCTCAGTGTTCCGCCACTGGTGAGCTCCCTAGCCTACCTACTGCCCCCCAAACCTGTCCCTCAGTGCTGTACCTACTCAGTTAACACTTGGCAGAGCTGGACACCCAGCTACATTCTCGTTGGTCAAGACCTCCTCCAAGGCCGGGGATTTAGCTCAGTGGCATAAGCGCCTGCCTGGCAGGTGCAAGGTTATGAGTTTGATCCCTGGTACCAAAAAACAAAAAAAAAAAAAAAGACCTCTTCCAAACAGGTTACTAAGCAAGTTTGACAACCATCAAACAAATCTGTTAACAGATTCAAGGCACAATAAGAAACACTGACTGTTGTAGCAGGCCTCCAAAACATTTTTCTTCTCTTTTACCTCAATGAACATTGTATACATGTGTGTCTTTTATATAAGCCAAATGAATTTCACAAAATATTATTTAGGCTTTGTGTGCAAGATATCTTGATATTTTCTCCTATAACATATTTTTTAAAGTCTTGAACCATGCTGTATCTATTTAATGATTTTATGACTTCCTAATAGACTGTATCCAGTAGCTAAAAGATATCAGTTAGTAATCCATGCAAGAACAGACACAGAGGAGGTGTCTTCCAAGGGGCCACAGGAGTTCTGGATGCTGGAGCCAAGGAAGGGAAGCGGTGATAATGAGAAGCAGAGCTGAACACTGGTGTCTTCACTGAAATTTTATAAATGAAGACAACAACTATCCTCCTCGGTTTCAGCAAACAGATCATTCAGAAGTGAAATTTTTATCTCCTTCATGATAAAAAAAAAACACAAATAAGTATTTCTTTCTAAAAGAATGAAACTACCTGCAGTGAAGCACAAAACATATCCCTCTCCTCCACAATAAAGTCCTCCATGGCATTTTTAGTTTTGCCAGCATAAAGACTGGTTTGCCATACGCTTCCCCTAAAAGTAAATTGGACAGAAAAGGGCAAGAAAGGGGAATCATTGCAATGTGATTTGATAGTTTGGAGACACAACCGTATGATAAATCAGAAAAAAAGAGAATCAGTGTGATGCTGGAGACATTCTCCTTTGAGAGGCACAGGAATGCTGACAATAAGCCATTGAAAAGAAGAAACCCAAACAGCCTATTTGCTTTACACTGAGTGTTACGTATATCCATACACAAAATAGAAAAAATACTGTAAGTGTTAGAAGCACCCATGTTACCAACTCTGGCGATATAAAGGTCCAGAATGAGCTGGAAAGAGACTGAAAAACTCTGAAAATGAAAAAAGAGAAGCAAAAAGCTTCATCTTTCCCAAATGAATTGTCAGAAGATAACAGCCATGACCTTGATGGATGACAATGATAGAAGAATAAATCAAGGTTTAAATGTGCTACTTGACTTTGAAGAGACAGGAAAATGATGCATCCAAAATAATGACTGGGAAGAAGGCTGAGGATAATGGGTGAGATAAATAAGCTAACCCTTCACCTACCACAATAAGAAATCTTTAAGCAAAATCTAAAGTGAGTGAGTCATGAAGTGGCCGTTTGGAAGTAACCACCAGAAGAACTACAGGACTTGATTAAATGAATCAAAACTGAAAGCTATAAAGCCTGGCTGGCTAGAACGGTAGGTCTGTGTCAAGGTCTAGTGAAAGAATGAAAGTAATGAGGTGTGCTGAGTCACACCCACCAGAAGCAAGGGCCAGTCTGTGGCGAAGATGACTATGCTAGTGTTTAGAGACAGAAATGTGGGCAGATCTCTACGGAGTGGTTAGGGAAAGCCTCTGAGTTTATGAACAGAGATGTTCTAAGTGGACCAGTATCTTCAAAGGCAAAAACGTTTCAGGAAATAAAAAGGATACAGCGACATGGTCTTCAAAGATATTCACCCTCAACAGTGAGGCCATAAAGAGAATGGGGAGGGGGGGACTCAGAAAATTTTAAAAGAAGAAAAAGAAAAATATAGGTCCAGAAATGATGAGTGAAAATAAGTTTCTGGGAAAAAGGGAGAGAGGGTCATCCACAAAAAGCTGCAGAAAAAGACAGGGACATAAAAACCTAGAAAAGACTACTGAATTTGGTAGTAGGTCACAGACAACATAAACAGGGCGGCAGTAGTAGTAGGGGTTGAAGTGTAACCACACAGGGTAACTTAATGGGGGAGGCACAGGTGACATACAGGCAAGAAACAGGAGAGACGTGAGGGCTATATCAGGCCACCTAAAAATATGATTCTGTAGAAATTCTGTATCTTGTAAACAGAGGGGAAACAACTGCATTAAAATGTCTTCCTTAGAAGAAAGGATTAGTCACATACTGTTTACACTACTGCCTTCCTAGTGGCAACTTTTGGCATACAGATGAACTAAACTTTTCCATTATTTCTACTAAACCCATTATTTGACCTGTGAGAGGGTGGGAGGATCTGGCAAAACACAATTTTTTCCACTTTAGCCAAGGGCTTTGGACCTCACAGAAGGGAACCTCCGACAGGCTATAAAAGCTTCCCACAGAAGGCAGTCTGACGTGATCTAACCCTTTCCCCTATCTTGAGGATCTTTAGATTTGAAGTCGGGAATTAGCAAAGTCAGAGGAGGAAACACTGATGCAGAAGACGGCACAAGGAGACCAGCTTGAGGCCCTCAAAACCAGATTCTCTATAAAATTCAGGTAATCGTGGGTACCCCGTAGTTTTTAAGTTGTTAGGAAGTATGAGCAAAGGAGAAATAAGGGCATTAGAGCAGATACAAAGCATCAGCAATGATACGATATTTGATAAAACCCAGAGAAGCTCTTTCCCATTGAGTACCAAGGAAGATATGCGCATAGGAATGTTAAGCAAAAAACAAACCATTAGGAAGATGCTACAGAGCAATGCAACACACAAATACACATGTAGGGAAACAAAGATTTGTGCTCTGTAACCCCATGCATGGGGGATTACCTATCAGACAACGAGAATTTAGGAGATAAAGGGGTGCTGATGGAGAGGCTAAAGAACAGCACGCGCTGACTGCCAGTAAGAGAGCGTAGAACTGGAGTATGCCAGAAAAAACACTCTGAAAAATGAAACAAGCAAACACAAAGCCATGGGAACGGGAGGAAAGAAAAGATTACACCAAAAATATAAATGTAGGGGATAACCCAGTGTAATTTTTATGTTAGACATCAAATAAGATGAAGGAGATGAAAAAGAGTGAAAAGTTAAAAGTAAGGAGGGCAGATATCTGGAAATGATAAGAACACGAAAAGTAAGGGAATCTTCATAGTCATCATCAGTAAACACAGGCAGCGCAACCACATAGTTTTGGAACCAGTTTCCCTTTACTCTTGCAAGACAGGGAGTTTGCGCCCCATCCCAGGATATTCAGCAATGACTCCAACAGTGACGGTGAACCTTTTAGAGACTGAGGGTCCAAACTGCAACCCAAAACCCACTTATTTATTGCAAGGTGTCAATGCTGCAATTAAACCTGAATACTGAGGTTTCAGTTTAGAAAAAACAACTGCTATCCTATGCTGCTGGAGCAACTTGGCTTGCAAGTCTACAGAGAAGGCTCTGGCTTGGCCGATAGATGTTTTTTAAGTAACATGACTTAAAGATGCAAAAAGGCATCTAGCAGATGGAAATGAAAGATACTGCTAAATATCCTATAATGCACATGACAACACTCTACAAGAAAGAAGTAGAGTCCCAAAATATAATAGTGCCAGGGTTGTAAAATCCTGCCCTAAACATGGGCCACTATCACCAAACAATTCTAACAGACATGAATAAAGAGCCCATTTTATCTATATTTTACAATTAAATAAATTTTTTTAATTGTTAAAGCGAGGATAGAGAGAACACTATAGAAAGCACAAGATTAAATATGTCCCTCAAAGACTCCTAGATTAAAGGCTGGTCCCCCAATTCAGCAGTGTGCAGCAACACGGCCTGCAGAGGTGATCAGATCACGAGGGTACAATGCTCAGAGCCGAAAGGGCTGTTAGAAAGTCAGGCCCAGTGGGAGAAAGGAGGCTAGCAGGGCATGTCTCTACAGCATATACCTTCTCCCCGGCCCTCTGCTCTTTCCAAGCTCTCTGCTTCCTGGCGGTCATAAGCTGCGCACCTGTCCTCTGCCACGTCCTTCCACCATGATGCTCTGCCTCGAAACACAATCAGAAAAAAATGGAGACATGGACTGAAAAATGATGATGGATTAAAACCTCTGAAACTGTGAGCCAAACAACTCCTTCCTCATTGAAGTACATTTCTTCAGGTTTCTTGCCATGATAATGGGAGACTAACACAGGAAAATCTCTTCTTTGAAGATTAATAGAACATTAACACTTGGGGGAAGATCATTTCATTTTTTTTCAAGTCCATGAAAAATGTGTATGGTCTAAATAATTCCATTAAAAGGCACAGGTAGTGAGATTATACACAACAAGACCAAACTACAGACTTGCTTATTAAAACCCCGTAATAAAAATAAAGAATGAAAAAAATTATATTAATAAGAATCAAAGCTGGAAAAATTACACTGCAAATAGGAAACTATAAATTATACTGTCAAGGATAAAAAGGATCACTCAAAAGGACAAGGGTTAATTCATCAAGAGGACACAACAATCCTAAACTGTCCTGCACCTAGTAACATAGCATCAAAATATGTTTTTAAAAAACTGAAAATAAAACAAGTACAAAAGTCCTCAAGAAATTTTTTTAAATCTTATTTTTACTTGTAGTTTCAATATCCTCTTCACAATAACTGAGAGACAAGTAGAAAATCAGTGTAGATAAAGAAGTTTTAATACTATCAACCAACTTCATCAGACTGACATTTATACAGCACCCTACACCTATCAACAGCAGAATTTCTTCTCAAGTACATACAAGATATTTTTACCACGATAGACCATATATTGGGATATACAACGAATTTCAATAAATGTTCAAGGATTTGAGTCAGACACAGCATGTTTTCAGGCCATAATGGAATCTAGCAAGAATAGCAACAAAGTTCTCTGAGAAATCTTCATATGCTACACTTGGAAGCTAAATCCAACTCTCTAGAATAACTAATGAATTAGGAAGGAAATCACACTGGGAACTAGAAATTATTCTGGACTGAACAAAAATTAAAACACAATATATAAAACTTCATGGGATGCCACTTAATCAGTACCAAAGTATGAATTTATAGTGCTGAAAGTCTATATTAGAAAAGAAGGAAGAGAACCAAGAAGGTCAGCCTGTTCCTCTGATGAGCCAGCAGCAGCTGTGCGCTGGGAAAAGAACCAAGAAGTCAGCCTGCCCTTGCTGTGAGCCACTGGCAGCCATGGGCCAGGAAGAGAACCAAAGTCAGCCCACCTTGCCGTTTGCCAGCAGGCTTGCAGGCTGGGAGACAAGAAGAGCCACCACCCTCCACCACTACCATGCAGGCAACCAGCTGATTCAGAGGAACATAGACTATGATGATAGCAACTGAGGAAAGAAAAAAATTTAGTGCTTGTATCGACTGATTGACTTTGCAGGCCGGTAGTCTGAGCATCTATTTAAAGGATAATGATATGCACTATAGCAACTATGGGGGATTTCCTTCTTCATTTTGTTTGTCTCATTTTATTGTTTTATTCCCTTAAAAAAAAAAAAAACAGAAGAAGAAGAAAGGTTTTAAGTAAACAACATCAACTTGGATGTAAAACGGGGGGCAGGGGGGATAAAAGTGAAACCCAAAATAAACAAAAGAAGAAATAATAATAACCAAAACAGAAATTCATAAAATACATGATATAAACAAGCCAGAAAAAAAGAGTCACTAAAACCAAAGGTTATTCCTTTGAGATTAACAAAACTGACAAATCTCTAGCGAGACTGGTATGAAAAAGTACTAGGAAGGAAAAACATGAGCTCCCTGAAGACCAAGAGACTGAAAGAGTTAATGGTCCAATCTGAAGATACTCCCTCCAGACAAAGACGGGACAAATAAAAAGAATACCTGTATTGGGCTGACATTTTCTAACATGTTTAAATCTACACTTTTCATTTAAAAAAGATAAGCACCATTGGATGATATTAGATAATTCCATATTATTCATTTGAGGGTTTGTCCTAATTTTTTATTTTACTAGTACATGTTCACAGTACATGAAGTTCACATACATCTTAGGGAGTAGGTGCATGTACAGAACACATGACTGATTCTTTTATAATTCCCTTCCCATCCACCTCTGTCTCTAAATCCTCTTTCTCCATTTTATTATTTTTTTTTTAGTTTATGACACAAAATGTTCATATAATTCATTATTTGAAAAACTGGCTAATAAGCCAGGTGGGGTGGCACATCCCTATCAACCCAGCATTTGGTGAGGCTAAGGCAGGAAGATAGCAAGTTTGAGCCCAACCTGAGCAATTAAATGACTCAGCGAGACCCTTTCTCAAAATAAAAAAGGGGCTGAGGATACAATTCAGGGCAAAGACCAGGGGGGCCCATCCCTAGTATGGGGATAAGGATGGAAAGAAAAATATACATAGAATTACCATACCACCATACCTTTGTTTGAACTCCAAAGAGATCTACCCAGTGATCATCAAAGACATCAAAGACTGCCAATATCTCAAAAAGACTGACACTGTACTTTAATTAAAAAAAAAAATTATCAAACAGTCCAGCCAAAAATCAGCTTGAATCTGTTCAGGTCCTAGATCTTTATCCTATTTATAAGAAATTCAGGATACAAAGACATATCAGTATTTCAGGCATGTAATAAGCAAAATCTATAATTTCTTTAATGAAGAAATGCCCCCAAAAAAGAAAGAATAAGAAATAGCTTATAAGAGATTTAAGAGGCCTACCAACCTATTGTAATGAATGAACCCTATTTTGATGCTGATTTAAACACATTAACTGTTAAAAATCTCTTGAGTCTCTTGGGAAATTTGAATCCTCAGATTTTTAACAATATTAAGTAATTATTGTTGTTTTAAGTGGGATAATGGCCTTGAGGTTATTTATTAATAGCCCTAATCTTTCATCCACACATGCTGAAATATGTATAGACTGGCTGCAAAATAATTCCAAGAGGTGAGAAGCAGATATGAGTATCAATGAAATACAACTGGATATGAATTGAGAATTATGTAAGATACAAGATGGCCAGGATACAAAATCAACACTTAAAAACTCAATAGCGGGAAAAAGAGGAAAGAAGAAAGGAGAGAGAAAATGCACACAAGATAGCTAAGGTAATTGTACTAATGATCCTAATAGTTCAGGGAAAGAAACTGTGATTGCTTATACTGTTTGATCTGTTCTGCACCCTGTATCTTCTAATTTGAGCATCTATTTTGAAGAGAACAACATGCACTGTAGCGACTATTGTTAATTTCCTATCAGCTTGTTTTGAAACCCTGTATTGTTTCTACTTTGTTTTTATTGTTATGCTTTCTTTTAATCACTTTAAAATAAAAAATAAATAGATCAATAGTTTTCTATATACCAGTAATGAACTAGATGAAAAAGAAAATCAGAAAAACAATTGCATTTACCAAAGTTTTCAAAAAAAATATAGAAGGTAAAAGACCTCTACAATGAAAATGCCAGAACACTGAACAAAGGAATTGAAGAAAGACATTAGAAGATGGAAAGACTTCCCATGTTCGTGGATTAATAGACTATTGTTAAAATTGCCTATTAACAAAAGTGCTCTACAGATTGAATGCATCAACATTCCAATGACATTCTTTACCTAATTAGAAAAAAATCATAAAAATTCATATGGAAAAATAAAAGACCCAGAGCAGACCAAGCAAATCTTAGCAAAAAGTGCAAGGTTACAAGTATCATAATATTCAATCTCAAATTACACTATGAAGCCACAGTAACAAAAACAGTACCCATCAGTGATTGAATGGATAAAGAAAATGTGATATGTATGTATATATATGAGTATTACTCATCCATAAAGAAGAACAAAAGTATGTCATCTGTAGGAACTGGAGATCATGTTAGGCTAAATAAGCCAGATTCAGAAAGATAAGAATCAAATATTTTTCCCAATATGTGGAATCTTAAAAAAAAAAAGGCATGAAAATAGGTACAAGGAGACTATTACAATTATTAGACAAGAGGAAAGGAACAAAAGGGAGGGGTGTGAGGGAGGATAATGGAGGAATACACATATATGATTGAAATCTGTTACATGCATGTAAAATATACTACAGTGAAACCCAGAATTTTGTTAATTTCCTATCAGCTTGTTTTGAAACCCTATATCGTTTCTACTTTGTTTTTATTGTTATGGTTTCTTTTAATCACTTTAAAATAAAAAATAAATAGATCAATAATTTTCTATATATCAGTAATGAACTAGATGAAAAAAAAATCAGAAAAGCAATTGCATTTACAAAAGTTTTCAAAAAAAATATAGAAGGTAAAAGACCTCTACAATGAAAATTTCAGAACACTGAACAAAGGAATTAAAGAAAATTAATTAATAGGCATTAATAAAAAATACATTTAAAAATATTAATAAGTTCAATGTATGGATCTTTCTAAAAATGCAAGATGGAGCCAGGTGTGGTAGCACACTCCTGTAATCTCAGCACTCAGGAAGCTGAGGCAGGTGGACTGTTATGAGTTCGAGGCCAGCCTGGGTTACAAAGTAAGTTCAAGGCCAGCCTGAACTGCATGGCAAAACCCTGTCTCAAAAAGACAAAAAAGAAAAAAAAAGATGGTTACTTCAGAGTTTCTAACAATTTCTCTACTCTCCTTATGTTTCAACTATCCTATAAGAATTCACAAAATAAACTATCATACATAATTTTTTTATCATTTTTCAAGCTGTAGTAAATGAGATCATGTACTTAGCAGTATTTTGAAAGGTAGGAAACATTATAAAAGCACAATGTATAGTAATATCACTTACAAAAAAAGGAAACAGATAACCAGCAAAGACATATGACCAATGCAAACCCTTCTCCTTACTAGCTTTAGTTTTCAAAGTTACATGCTACAATGAAGCAGATATCCTACCCACAAAGGATGAGGTAACTTTTCAAAAGCTATGAAAAATACAGAAGACTAAGACCATCAAGTCTTTAAGTTATTTAATAAGTAACCACTGAAGGAATTCTTAATATCTAATGTCACACTTATGTCAAATATAAATGTCTATACTTACTTAGGACAGCTTTCCTGAAGTCAAATTTGAAAGAAGTTGCACCATCTCCTATTTATCTTAACTCAAGAGGCATCAGAAAAAAAATTAACCGTCCTTTTTTAAAGTCCAAAATGTAAGCAGTTCAGCAAGTAATTAAGGTCCTTGCCCTGCAGGGGAAAAGCCAACTGCAAAGCTTTTAACTGAATCCTAGCTCTACCACTTTTCAAGGATAGAAGAGGAGAATTACCTTAATTTCTTTGCAATACAAGGGTAACAGTATCACCTCACCAACCTAATGTGAAAACAATGGCAAAAAATGATTTAAAAAGGAAAAGTGTATAAAAAAATAAATAAATAAAAATAAAAATTAAAAAAAAAAGGAAAAGTGTGAAAATATCCTTTGATAAACGAGGATGTTACATTTGTGTTACTTCCCTCTTGCAGTAAGGAAACACAGAAACAGAATTGTACCCCTTTGAAAATGTTAGTTTGTATTCTCCCGGAGGTGCTTGTCATGCTGGCTTCCTCAATATGGATTCAGCCATTATCATCGGGGGAGCTTGGGACCTCATCAATGAGAGTGGCTGTGGTTCACGTTGCGGGAGCTCTGCTCCTCACATTGTGCATCGCTTCCTGGCTCCGGAGGGGAAGCTGTGTGCTGGAGAAGCTTGTCATGCTGGGCTTCCTGACCTGTGCTCGACTGTTCTCATCATCGGAGGAGCACGGGACCTCATTGCCGTTGGGGATGGCTGTGGTGCTCTTCAGGGTAGCCCCGCTTCTTCTTTTGAGCGTGACTTCTCAGCTCCCATGTAGAACCCTCAACCCACTGCACAGCTCCTTCACCCCGCTGGCATAGACTTTCTAGTTCCACCGCTGACCTTTGGCCTTCCCGGCACAGAACCGCAAATAGACTGGCGTGAGTCCTTATCGTGGGCTCTTAGATTTCCCGTTGGATTTGTGGGAGGCATTGTCATGCATTTGGGTCCTAGCTGGACTCTTGCAAGACACTGCTGTGGGATTCAGGCCCTCAGCTAAATATCTTGGTTGTTGTGGACAGATTTTCCTGCACTTTCGTGTGTTCAACTCTGGGTGACTATTATAAAATAGTACTATAAACTTGGTGTCCTGTATGCAGTTGTTCTCCATGTAACCCCTGACTACAACAACCACTGACATGAAATGTACAATTAACAGAAAAAGCTTATTATCTTAAATTTTATGAAATAAAAACTTTACAAATCCATTCAAAAATTTTAATAAACAACATGCACACTCCAAGTTAGCAACCCCAGGGTAAGTCATTCATGTTCTATCTATGTTTGTAAAAACAGTTAAATAGCCTAGCACCACAGCCACTGTGGAAAACACTTTAGTAGCTCTTCAAAAACTGAAGAGAATTACCAGCTAACTGTGTAAGTCCATTCCCAGGAATATATCCAAAAGAACTGAAAGCATGGACTCAGTATAGTTATATTCCAATGTTCACTACAGTATTATTCATAATATCCTAATGGTAGAAACAAGCCAAATATCCTTAGATAAATGAATGGATAAATGAATGAAATATTACTCAACCATAAAAAAGAACAAAATTCTCATACATGCCGCAACATGCATGAACCCTGAAAACATTAAGTGAAATAACAGACAGGAAATGATGGATATTGTATGACTCCACTTAGATGAAGTCCATAAATCTGATGAACTTAGAAGGCAGGTTATTACCAAGGGCTAAGGGGAGGGGAATAGGGAATTGTTATTTAAAAGCAGAGTTTCTTTGGGGCAATAAAATAGCTTTGGAAACAATGGTGATAAATGCACAACAGCATGAATTAATTAATGCCAGTGAACTGTATATTTAAAGTAGTTAAAATGGAAATTTTTCTGTTATATTTCCTTTCCTACAATTTTTAAAAATTACATTAAAAATAATTAGACCCAGATTTAAAACAAACCAAAATAATCTAGGAGAAAGGATATGGAATATTTTCAAAATAAAGAAATGGTAAATGCTGCAGGAGATACACTTACCCTGATTTGAGTACTACACAGTATATATGTATATTTAAACATCATGCAGTACCCTAAAATATGTATAGTTTTGACGTATCAATTAAAACCTAATTTTTACAGAAAAAAAAAACCAAGCACCACAGTAAATAGGGAGAAAGAAGGAAGGTTTCTCACTTCCCTATTTCCAACTGTCAGTATTTTTGGATGATACAAGGTAAGGTTTTATCATTTCCGCAAATTTCATATCTATTTTTATCACCTTGTTCCCTGTTTGTGTGAGATGCCAATTCTGCAGTACTAGCCGGGTATGTGGCTCTTCCTGTCCTATTATCGCTTCCATCTTTTAGCTTTCTGCCTTCTAATCCTCTCCACTTTACCAGCCTTGCATCAAATGATGAGAATTCAGCTTCTACAGCTCTGACACATTGTCTTTCTCTGACCATGTACCGATGGCACTGCAAGGAATGAGCATCCTGTTTGTTAGATGCAGGAAGAAACCACTAGCCACCTGCCTGGGAAGCTCTGACACCAGACTGCACTCGTTCTCCGAAGTCTCCTGCTTGCTCTAGCTATCGCTACTCAACGGATGTGAACCTATTAATCAACTCTAAGTGAAGTGCGAAGAGATGTGTACAGATCCAGGCTTTCGATGTTAACTCTACCCATTCCCTCTCATTCTTTGTAAACTGGAAGAACAGAAAAGGTGGTTAAAATGTCCCTTAACGATTTCCCTTTTCACAAGCTAGCATCTTCCTTACACAAAGCAACACGAAGTTATCCAAAGTCAAGTGTGAACACTTTGACTGTCCAATAAAGTACCCACTTCTCCAGGACGGGGCATTCATGTGGCACACAGAGCTCAAGATGGAGCAGAATGAATAGTTCTAAGCAGGATCTGAGAAATTCAAAGTATACTTCCACCTGTGCCAGGGAATCTCTGTAGGCCCCGACTCAAACATTACCAAGTCCTTCTAAGTCTCAGGGCTTCGTTTATGAAGTGTAGGTCTCTCGGACATGGCCTCCAAAGTCCCTCAGCTTTGAGAACCAGCATGTCAAGAACTTCAGCTCCAAACTATTCCCCAGTCCCACTAAAAAATATTTCATAAGGGAAAACATTTTTAAATGTAATCTCATGGAGATACCTGTTTGATACAGAAATAGAATCCCTCAAGGGTTTTTTCTCACATTCAAGCTAAATAAAATAGACTAAATAAAAAAAGAAAAATTCTTCCTATTTTTTAAGGTGAATGCAATAAACTCTGTTTTTCTCAAATGTCCTTGTTTTTTCCTATTACAATTGCCTCTAAACTAGGTCACCTAAGTAATAAATATTGAAAGCATTTAACCAAATTCAAACATCTGTTCCAATCCTCTTTTAGGGCCCGATCCAGCTGAAACAAAATACCGCTGCCCTAGAGGACCTGCAAGGTTCAGTAACACTGTGGAAACACTGCATTTTCTTCTAAAGCCAATGTAGCTGGGAAGAAACCCTGACTTATTTCACTATGTCTAGAGTACAGTGAGTACCGCACTATATAAGAAGCAAAGAGATCCAATCAGGGAAATCTTCTCTCATTGGCTCTTCCTACTCTAGGATGGCAGAGCTCAGAGCCTGACATCAGCCTACTCAGAGGGCAGGAAGCAGGCAGGACCTCCTGAGCGTCCCCACACAACAGCAGAGCTTAGTTTAGAAATTACTTGCCCTTCAATTTCCTGGGATTTCTATCCAAATCATTCAATTCTGACTTTGAAAAAAACTGTATTGAGTATAAAATAAAGTCCTGATCACTTCATTGCCCACAGATAACAGGTAATCTACTATCTGGTTCTGTAAGATCACTAAGCATAGATGATTTCATAGAAACAAAGCCAATGCCCAACAGTGGCTCTAAGGACTCCTTCTACGAGGACTGGGTTATAAGCACTTTCCTCTCTGTTGCATTCTCACCCCTGTGAGCCTATCAGAGGCACTAAGTTACCACAGGAGGACCTCGTAAAATTAATACGAAAACTTACTTTCTCTTGCTATTACTTCCTGTCTCTCCAGTATACAACTGATCCACATTCATCGCCACTTCTTTTTCATTCACTTACAATCTGATTTCTCTATCAGCTACTAATCCTCCCAAATAACCTTGTGAGAAGAACTCTGAAAAGGAACCGAAAGACATTTTCTGAACTCTCTAAAAACTACAAAGCACCATCAAATTGCCACCAATGAGCTTCTTGTAAGAACAGCAATGTTTTGACAGATTTCATCACCCTTGGGATCTCTACAGTGCTTGCTGCAAATTCTTACACCAACACATATCATAAAACTACACGGACGCATCTGGTGTCTTTTTGGGTTTTTGTTTGTTTGTTTGTTTTGTTTTGTTTTGTTTGTACCAGGGATTGAACTCACAACCTCACGCTTGCCAGGCAGGCACTTATGCCACTGAGCTAAATCCCTGGCCCCGGTGTCATTTTTCTTAAGCCAAAAGTGCTTCCCTCAGAATTTTCTACTGTACAGATCTGTCATTAAAAAACAAAACAACAACAGAAAAAGAAAACTGCCTCCATTTTCACTTTTATGAAAAGGCCTTATTTAAACCTTGATTCCTGACACATTTTTCTCCAGATACAAAATTCTGAGCATTTTTAATAATGTTTTGTTCTCCAGATGACTTCTATTGATTTATCTTCAAGTTCACTTATCTTTTCCAACTTACTTTTTGCTTTCTAGTTTTCTTTTTAATTTTATTAATTCATTGCAATACATGAAGCTTACATTCATCTTAGGGAGCAGGTGCATGTGCATAACAAACATAGCTTGATTCTTTTTTTATTCCCTTTCACTTCCCTACCCACCTCTTTCCCTCCATCTTTAAATCCCCTTTCCCTGTTTTCATTAATATTATTAGTTCATGTTTTGACAGATAATGTTCACACTCACTGTGGGTATTTGGTACATATCCATCACATATTTTAAATTTTTTTTTACTTACCCTCCTCCTCCACCCTCTCCTTGCCTTCAGTCTTTTGGACCCTATTTGTAAAAGATCTATCTTCCTGTTTCCTTAAATCACTTAATTTGTTCTTTTTTATATATAAAATTCACCAGAGTACCTTCTCTTTATTTTTTAATTAATTTTATGGGTATATTTTTGATATACATAATGATCACATTCATTGCACAGAATGCGCACCTGTACATAACAGATCTTGATTCTTTTCTTTCCCCATTCCCCTCATGTCCCTTCAACCCTTCTTCCTTCACTTCTTTACAAAAGCTTTGTTTCAAGCTTTTTCCTTCTGTTCTTTTTCTTTTCCCTTCCTTCCCTTGACCCTCCCGCTGCCCCTCCCATTTATTTACACTCTGCCTTACTACAATGAGAGATACCATATAGTACTGAAGCTTCTGTGACTGTTTCTTTCATTTAACATTATATTTTCCAGCTGCTTTCCTGCAAATGTCTCAAATTTATCCTTCTTTATAGCCAAGTATTATTCCATCACAACAGATACTACATATTCTTTTTCCATTTGTCTGCTGATGACCATACAGGCTGCTTCCAGATTTAGGTGTTACAAATTCTGTCACTATAAACACTAGTGTGCATGTACTGCTACACTATGATGTCTTTAACTCTTTGGGGAAGATAGCTAGAAGAGTAATAGCTGTGTCAAATGTAAATTTCTATTTTTAGTTCTTTGCGAAACCTCCATATCAATTTCCATAATGGTTGTACTAGTTTACCTTCCCGCCAACACTGGAAATGTGTTCCTTTTTTTTCCATAGCAGCCTTGCCAACATTTTTTACTTGATGTCTTGATCACAGTCATTCTTTCTGGTGTAAAATGAAACCTTAGTGTTGTTTTCATTTACATTTCTCTCATGGCTAGAGAGTGTGAATTTTCTTATACGTTTACTGGCAATTTATACTTACTCTTCTGAAAGGTGTCTATTCATTTCACGTGCCCATTTTTTCAATGGGTCTTTTATTCTGGGGGGAGTCTGATTTTTTTCTTTTTACTTCTTCATACAATCAAGTTATTAGTCCTCTAAGGAAAAGCTGGCAAAATTTTTTTTCATACTCTGCAGGTTGTCTCTTCACTCTGTAGCTTGCTTTCTTTGCTGTGCAGAATTTTTTTAAATTGATACAATCCCATTTGCTGATTCTAGCTGTTATTTCTCAGAATGTCCTTGACTATAGCTCTGATTTCAAGAATTTTTCCTGCTTTATCTTCTAGTACGTTGAGTGTTTCCATTTTAATATTTAGATCTTTTGGGCCACCGCCCAACTGGAACAGCCAGATCCCAGCCCCTTCCAGCACGGGCAGGCTGACAAACAAGAAGTACCAATACTCCCCTCCCCGCACCATAAGCAACCAGCTTATCCGGAGAAACACAGGCTGTGATGACAGCTATGGAAGTGAAATGCAATTGGATGCCTGTGGTGCTTTGTTGTTTCACTAGCATTGCAGGTCTAGAGTCAGTGGTCTAACCATAGGTTCAGAGGATAGTGGTATGCAGTGTGACATCTAGGGGTATCTCCTTCTGAGGGTTGCAGCCATTGGTGATTTCCTATGGTCTTGTCTTGGAAGTCCTATATTGTTTCCATTGTTTTGTTGGGTTTTACTCTCTTTTGTTTTGTTTATGTCAAATCCGATGGCAGAAGCAGCTATTTCAAAGATAGCAAGCTACATTATGGTAGTAATTTTGGATTTACTATTGGCTTGTTTTGAAGTCCTTTATTACATTCATTGTTTTGTTTTTATTGTTTCTATTCTATTCTGTTCTGTTTGATTTTTACTATGTCCGAAGTTATCTGCAGCTATTCTGAAGACATCAAAAGCCTTTATGGTAACTATCATTGATTTTGTAACATTTTGAAGTCCTGTATCTCTTACGCCGGTTTGTTTTGATTGGTTTTATTGTTTTATCCTCTTTAAAATAAAAAAAAAATTATATCTTTGATCCACTTTGATTTTAGTTTAGAACATAGTGAAAGATATGGGTCTAGCTTTAATCTTCTGCATATAGATAGCCAGTTTTCCTCACACCATTTGCTGAAGAGGCCATCTTTTCCTCCAATGTATATTTTTGGTCTCTTTGTCAAAGATAAAGTAGCCGGATGTGTCTGGAGTTGCATCTGTATCCTCTATTCTGCCCCATTGATCTACATGTCTGTTTTTATGCCAATAATATGCTGTTTTATATCCCTGTAGCTTGTAGTATAATGGACTCAGGTATCGTGAACCTTTTGCTTTTCCCTTGTTGCCCAGGACTTCGTTTGCTATTCTGGTGCTCTTGTTCTATATGTATTTTAGGACTGTCTTCTCTACATCTATGAGGAATGCTGTTAGTATTTTGACTGGTACTATGTTGAATTTTATCTATCAGTTTTGGGAGTCTGGCCATTTTGGCAATATTTGTTCTGCCTATCCAGGAACAGGGGACATTTTTATATTTTCTGATGTACTCTTCAATTTCCTTTTTCAGAGTACTGTAGTTTTTGCTGTAGAAGTATTTCACTTCTTTGGTTAGGTTAATTACTGGGTATTTTTCTTGGTACTATTGTAAATGGTACTGTTTTCCTAATTTCTTTTTCAGTGAGTTCTTTACAGGTATACATAAATGCTATTGATTTTTGTTGTAATTTTGTAACCTACTACATTGCAGAAATTGGTTATTAATTTTAAGAGTTTTTGGTGGAATTCTTTGATGTAGAGGATCATGTCATCTGTAAATAATATTTTTACTCATAAACATAGCCTTTTTACCTCTTTCTCTTGCCTGATTAGTATGGCTAATGTTTTGAGAACTATGTTGAACAGAAGTGGTGATAGTGGACATCTTGTCTTGTTTCTGAATTTAAAGGGAAAGTTTTCAGTTTTTCCCCATTTAATATGATATTGGCAACACGTTGGTATAAATGGCTTTTATCAAATTCAGACAAGATCCTTCTACACTTATTTTCTTCAGGATTTTTAACATGAAGGATCATTGTCAAAAACTTGTTCAGCATCTATTGATATGATCATGTGGTTTTTGTCCTTTTTTCTAATTTACATGGGGCATTACATTTACAGATTTGCATATGATGCAACCTTGTGATGAAACCTACCTGGTCATGATATATGATTTTTACGATGTGTTGCATTCTATTAGCCAATAATTTAATGAGAATTTTTTCATCTATTTCATTAACTGGCCTGTAGTTTTCTTTTTTAGTTGGGTCTTTGTCTGGTTTTGGGATTGGAGTGATGCTGATTTCCAGGAATGAATCTGGAAGCACTCATTCCCTTTCAATTTCATTGTACAGCTTCAGGAATATGGGTGATACAACATCTTTAAAGGTTTTGTAGAACTCACAATGAATCCAGCAAGGTCCTGGGCTTTTTTTTTTTAATAAATGAGATAGGGAGGTGAGAAAGAAGCAGAGAAAAGAAACACCAATTAAATTGAAGCAGAAAAACATTTTTCAAAACACACATCAGGTCCTGGGCTTTTTCAGGTGGTAGGTTTTTTATTACTGCCTCATTTCACTGCTTGTTATTGGATTGTTCAAAAATTTTACATTTTCTTGGTTTAGTTTTGCTAATTTGTATGAGTCTAGCAATCTTTCATTTCTTAAGATTTTTCCACTTGTTGGACTACAATTCTTCAAAATAGCTACTATCTTCTGGATTTCAAGTGTTTGGTGTGATATTCTTCTTTATTTCTAATTGCACTGATGAAAGTCTTTTAATATTTCTTTTGGTAAGTCCAGCTATTTTGCTCATTCTTTCAAAGAATCAGTTCTTCATTTCTTTTTAGTCTCAATTTCAGTAAATTCTGCTCTAATTTTTATGATTTCCCCCCTTAATTTCAGTTTGGGGTTGGACTGTCATCATTTTTTTAGCATCTCAAGGTCCTCACTAGGTTATTTATTTCACCCAGTTTTCCCAATGTGAGGATTGCAATAACCCTCCCTCTTAGGACTGCTTTCCTTATGTCCCATAGGTTATGGTGTATTGTACTGGCATTGCTGTTTTGCTTCCAGAAATTGTGCATTTTTGTCCTTGGTTCTTCTGTGAGCCTCTGAGAGTGTAGAAGTGTGTTAAGTTTTCAGATGCTGCTAATTTTTCTGTGGTTTCTTCTGATTGATTTTTAGCTTCACTGCACAATGGTTTAATAACATTGGGTGAATTCAATTCTTTTATATTTATGTAAGCAGTATTTGTGAACTAGTATGTGGTCTATTCTGAAGAAAGTTTCATCTTCTGCCAAAAACATAATGCATACTCTGTTGTAGTAAGGTACAACATTCTGTAAATATCTATTAAGCCCATATGTTTGAGTGGTTCAGCTCTGATATTATGTGATTTTTTGTTTAGTTGGGAAAATGGGGTACTGAAGTCATACACTATCATTGTGTGTTTATTTGATCTCTTATGTTCAGAAGTATTTGTTTAATAAAGATAGGTGCTCCAGTAGTTGGTGCATATATATTTATGTATTACCTCTTTTTGTTGGATTATTCCCTTAACTAGTAGGTAATAATCTTTTCTGTCTCTTTTACTCAGTTTAAACTTAAAGTTTACTTTGTCTAAGAGTTAAATTATTACCCTGGCTTTTCAGGTTCCAGGTATATGAAATACTATTTTCTATCCTTTGATTTTTAGTCTATGAATATCTTTTTGGGCTAGATGAGTTTCTTGAAAGCAAGAGACTGTCAGATTCTGTTTTTTGATCCAAGGTGCCAATATGTGTCTCTTGATTGGGAAATTCAAGTCACTGTCATTGAAAGTTATCACTGAGAAGTGCCAGTCTTTTTCTGTTGATGACTCCTTTTCATTTTGGTTGGGTTTGGTTAGGTTTTGGATTTGTGGGTTTGTTGACTCTAGGACACTCGGGTATTTTCTAGTGTTGATTTGGTATTCATAAATCTCTTGTGTTGTTCTTTTTCATGGAAAGTCATTTTCCCATCTATTTTGAAAGAAAGTTTTGTTACACACATATGCTAATCTGAGCTGGAAGCTTCATGAAGACCATTATTTTAAGTTTTTCATCATATTTATAATAACTACAATTAAATCCTTGTGTGCTAATTCCAATTGGTCATCTCAGGGTTGTTTTCTTTTGATTGCTTAATCTCTTGATGAGTCACATTTCCTGTCCTTCTCACATTGCTATGATGCATAGAACATTGTGCATATTATCTTGTGGGCACTCTAGGTCTTCTCCTAAGAATGCTGATTGTTCTGTTGTGCCAGGCAGTTTCTAGTCTAGACTCAAATTCAAAATTCAGTTACTCTATTATACGTGATGACTGAAACTGCTCAGTTATTTCAGTTTTTCACTTACTGCTTCTCAGTGAGAATTCTGGAGTGCCCCAAGTATGAACTAAGACTCTGAACAGAGTTTACATACAGATGTTTGGGATGTCCAGCTTTCCAGAAAAAACCTTCCCTACATTTGCTTTCAGCTGACCAACAGTATTTCTCATAATAGAACTTATATTTTGCCTAGAGTTAGTAATTGTTATCTACAATAAAACTGGTTTGATGAGAACTTTCCCCATCTATATTTTAAAAACATTTTTCTTTCAAGATAACGTTTATATTGATATGTACTTTTTTACTTAAAGAAGATAAAACAGATATATTCTTTGTTAATTTTTAACTATTTAGGTTACCTAAGAAAGAATAAAGATAGATGTGTTAGTTTTCAGTTTCATAGCAACTATTTCCTTACACAAAAATATAGGGTATAAATTTTGAAATGATTCCATGTTATTATACATGTTTACATTTGGTAATGGAATTATTTTGCAAGTGGAGGAAAATATGTTCTCTTTGGAGGAACGAGTACATGTAATTTTTTTTCATTGGAAGATGGCATTACCTCATATATTAGCTCAGAAATCCACGGGGTTTATAACCACGTGCAGTAGAACTTGTGAAAGTCATATGTCAGCCAAAGCCAAAGAGATTCATCACATTTCTGGCAACTGGGAAATATGTAAGCTCTAACTCACTGAACAATAAAACAACATCATTATTATGTGGTGCTCACAGAGTGCGTACTAAAAAGTCAATTTCAGTACATAGCTTTATACAATGCTCCACCTTAATCTGTAATTCATGTGACACTGGTCTGGTATTCTACATTATCCAAAGAGGCCAGTTGTAAGTTCACTGATGAAAATCAGTGCTCACAACTCACAAACAGCTAAATTAAAGTAGTGGCCAACCATAAAGGATAAATTTGAGTCACGTGTAATAAAATTGATGTACCATAAGACCCATAAAGCTAAGTGAAATAAATCAGATGTAGAAGTTTAAATATTGCATGGTTTCTCTTAAATGAGAGATCCAAAATATAAATAATTTAAAGAGCAAAATAAAAGAGAGATGGTAGGAAACAGGAAGGTAGACTCTGTGAAGATGAGAAGGGAATCTGAGCAAAAGAGAAGAGGAAAATATGGTGGGGGGAAGGGCAGTAAATGTTGTTATATGTACATGGACAATTCCCCAAGACGAATCTAATTATGTATCACAAACATATATGAAGAATTTTTAAAAATTTTTTAAAGTAAAGCAGTGCTCAAACAGCTTTAACAGACTTAGGATATTATCTGATCTAATCACTTCATTCTAGAGATGAGAAAATTGAGGGTCACAGAAAGGAGGTAAGTTTATTCAATATCAAAAAATTAAGTAACTGTCAACATTAGCAGAAACAAGTCTAAAGCCAAATGCTTGTTGCAGTATCTTACACTAGCCATCACAGATCCAGTAAAGAAAATAAAAAGAATTATTTTAATGTATCAAAGACCAAAGTTTTTAGGAAACACAAACAAAAATTCATAAATACTGCTTGGCGTGACTCACATTTAACCATCCTATATTATTAAGGTGGAGAGAGAGCTATTCCAAAAGAATTGTTTTGTGAACAATTAATA